>JAUCBJ010004771.1:0-35021 GCA_032718475.1 Nemertoderma westbladi
GACCAAATCGGTATCACATCGGACCTTATGGGTACCACATCGGACCCAATCGGTACCACATCGGACCCAATCGGTACCACATCGGTACCACATCGGACCAAATCGGAACCACATTGGACCAAATCGGTACCACATCGGATCAAATGGGTACCATATCGGACCATATGGGTACCACATCGGACCAAATGGGTACCACATTGGACCAAATGGGTACCACATCAGACCAAATCGGTACCACATCGGACCCAATCGGGTTCACATCGAACCTAATCGCTACCACATCAGACCCGGTCAGACCTAATCGGTACCGCACATGGTCCAGAGATCCCAGACGACTCCACAGTCCATTCCGATTGGTGGAAGAATATGTTGCATGATTGAATCCTCGGATCGCATATCGTGTTACTACAATAATGTATCTTTCGATTGACAATTAGATGTTCGGTGATAAAACTCCATGGAATTCTTAAACCATACAGTCTATTGGGAATTCAATTGTCATCAAGCGTACAAAACACTCTTCTCCTCCTAGATGTTGGTATTTTTTTTGGTATTACATTATATCATTATGCCAAATTAATAAACATAAATAAATAAAACAAACTAAAGTAAAATAACACGTTACGCTTACAGTTACATGTATGTTGCATTAACCAAAATAATAAGAAAATCACTACCAATTCGGACCCAATTGGTGCCACATCGGAGCCACATCGGTGCTGATTGCGACCAGTAGCTTTGGTCCGGGCTGGTACCTTTTGAGTCTGGCTTGGAACCTTTTTGAGAACGGTGTGGTACCGATTGGGTCCGATGTGGTACCGATTGGGCCGATGTGGTACCGATGTGGTACCGATTGGGTCCGATGTGGTACCGATTGGTTCCGATGTGGTACCGTTTGGGTCCGATGTGGTACCGATTGGGTCCGATTTCGTACCCATTAGGTCCGATGTGGTACCGATTTGGTCCGATGTGGTACCGATTGGGACCGATGTATGAACGTTGTTAACGTTTAAAGTTGGAACATAACCAGATAACAGAACATCAGAATAACAGCATCAAAGGCTTCACTAACTCTCAGCCAAAGGTGTGGTACTACATATTTGCTCAGCTCAAAATTATTCAGATAGGGGGGGGGGGGGGGGGGGGTGGGGGAACTGGACGCAATAAACATTCCTCCCTCTCCAGGGGAAATTCGACGCAAATAACAGATGATTAATATCAAAAATAATAATTGTGTTTAGTTTATTGTTTTGGTTAATATAACGTGCCACTGCAACCTGCTCCTTTCCCTAAATTGAGAATATAACATTGAGGCGGGATATTAATTCGCCAAGATGGGATTTGCGTCCAGCTGTCCAGTACTGTACTGTACTGCTGTATAAGTAGGGGCAATAGTCTCTGCATTAGATATTCTAGTATCTAGTACCTACTGCAGTGCAGTACCGGTTACCAGCCTGACCTGTTGTCAGAAAGACTAACAATTACTGAATTACTGATACGAGTTTGGTCAGTTGGTGCTGGAACTTGTTATTTACATCCTAAATTGCTAATTTGTGGCCGATGTGGCTCCGATGTGGCCCCGATGTGGTCCGATGTGGCCCCGATGTGGTCCGATTTGGTCCGATGTGGTACCGATTGGGTCCGATGTGGCTTTTAGACGGACCCAGTGGCTGGGTCAGCGTCAGTCAGTCAGTGGGTGCGGGTGGTCTCTGCAGCTCTGGCAGTCTGGTCAGCTGGTGGTCACAGGCAGTCAGGTGGTTATCGGGTTGTGGCCATTCTGCTAAGTAGGGCATGTATGCCGAACGTGTTTGGCGCACAATTTTTTTCCAGAATTTGGAGCAGGCGCAGAAAATTGAGAGCGCGGCACCGCACAGGCAGACAGGCCTGCAGGCAGGCAGGCTCAGAAAATTGATAGCGCGGCTCAGACTTGCACTACACGACTACAGCACAAGTCCGTAAGTAGGCCAGTAGGCCTACACCTGCCTGGCAGTCTGCCGACTACCGGTAACAGCAAACAGGGTAATGACAGTACAGTAATACAGACAGACAGATATGAGATAATACAGTAATAAGCCTCTTACTTGGTGTCTGGGTGTGCTTCAGTGCTTCGACCAGTAGGCAGGCAGGTCTAGGTGGTAGGAGATTTCGTGCAGTATTTCTGCTGTGCGCGCCAATCTCGTGCAGGGTCCTACGAATTACCCCAAAATACCCCAAAACACCCCAAAATACTCCAAAATACCCCAAAATAGTCAAATATTACCCCAAAATACCCCAAAAAGGCAAAAAAATTACCCCAAAATACCCCAAAAGAAGCTAACCATGTTTTTTAACAGCAAGGGAAAGGAGCAGGTTACAGTGGCAAGTTTTTTTAACCAAAACAATAAACGAGTGTGAAGAAAAAAATTTTAATTATTTTGGGGTAATTCGTCATTATTTTGGGGTAATTCGTCATTTTGCCATATTTTGGGGTAAATTAAATTTCCAAAACAAAGGCTGAAAAAAAAGTACAGAAGTATTTTGGGGTAATTCTAAACTATTTTGGGGTATTTTGGGGTAGTTTTATACTATTTTGGGGTCTTTTGGGGTGTTTTGGGGTATTTTGGGGTGTTTTGGGGTATTTTGGGGTAATTCGTAGGACCGCTCGTGCAGAATTTCTGCTTCGCGGGCCAATCTCGCGCAGTTTTTCTGCTGCGCACGCGGATTTTGCACTGTTTCCGACTGCGCAGGCGCACATTTTTGTCCGCGCCGCGTCGCGTTCGGCGCACAAAAAAATCACATAGCAGAAGGGGTTATGGTTTGCGTTATGCTTTTATGGCAGTATGGGACTGTCTGAACTAATATGACAATGAAACCTGACGGACTCATTCTTTCAAACAATTTTGTCAGTTTGTATCATAGTGCAGTAGTGTATCTATAAAATATAATCTTGACTTGACCAGTTGACCAAATGCCCCCATAAAGCCATATAATTTATCTAATCATTTACCAACCAGCCAACTGCCAACCAGGTCAATCTAATCAATCAATATACAAATACAGAAATACTACAAAAACCTAGCGAAATACTACAAAAACCTAGCGAAAAGCTTCAAAAACCAGCAAAAACCTTCCAAAAACCTACAAAAACCTTGCAAAAACCTAAAACCTAAAAATTTTTCTGAAAAACCTATGGTTTTTGCCAGCCCTGATATCGAATGCTTATCGGGTGCCTTATCTGGTTGGACCCGCCTTTTCGACTGACTCATGGCGACCGGCTGGACCCGCTGGATAGCCTACCAGATACCTAATAACCAGAGTAACAAGCCACGGCTTTCATTACAAATTATGCTTACCTTCAGCACCTTTTCACTCACTTATGCCGTCACTGTGTTCAACTGTGCGACAAAAGGTGCCACGCTCTCACCTGCAAAAGCTGCCCTTCGCTTTCCACTCTTGGGAAGAGCAAATTATGAACTTTTAATCTAATAATTTATTAATTTTATGCATATATTTTAAGTTAATGCTTATGCATTTTTTAACATTTAATTTTAATAACATTTAGTTTTAAAATTAAACTTTCGGTTAATAAATTTACCCCGATATGTATATATTATTATTTAAAAATAATTATAAGATGACACCCCCCCCCCCCCATCCCCTGGGCCAAATAGGTTTAAGTAGCTAAGGAATTAGCATGTCTGAGTGCATTTTTAATTTGTGTATGTTCAGTATAGATTCACAGTTTCTATATATTTATAGATTGTCCATTCCGGTTTATATATATATATATTTGTAGATATATTTGATATAGAATAAGATACCAACCCAACAATATTATATAATATTGGATAGCGTCACTAATTTGCTACGCAGCAGCCGCCGTATAGATATGGAATGATGAAGGTGACTGTTTGCTTTGGAACGGTTCGTATTGTTGTACCTTGTGGTGTTTCTGGCGAACTCTCTGTTCAACATATCGTCGACAAAGCGATCACGCGTTACAAGAAGGCCACCGGGCGGTCGCTGTCCTACTGGGTCCGGGTTATTTCCCTTCAGAACGCCGCCGACGGGGCGATTCTGGACACGGACGACTGTATCCGTGATGTAGCCGACGATCGCGAGAAACTCATCGCCGTGTTCGACGAGCAGGACGCTTCCACCGACTTAGAAGATCACAACGTCGGCGACGGTGCCAGCGCCTCGTCCGTTGTAGACAGCGACTCTCAGTCCAGCGCGTCCGACATCCTCCTGGCCAAGGGGAGACCCAACGGAGACTCGGACAAACACCTCCACGTCCGGCACGGTTCCGAGTCGGCGGTGACCAACCGGCTGCCGTCCCGCCAACCTGAGTCGACCACGCTGCCTCGAAAGCGTACGCCTCCAGCGGTGCTGCCTAAACCGAAGTACAGCGTGGCACCGTACACCGGTGTTACTGGGCCATATACTGGTCCTACTGCACCGCATACCGGTGGTGCGATGCTGTATAACAGCGGTGCTCCACCTTACACCGACGGCGCCACGATGAGTCCATCCCGCTATGGGTCTACGGCGACTCCCACGAAACTCTTTCAAACCTCGACTCCCAACTCCTCCACCCCTCCGACGCGCTCAACCGATATTTTCTCTGTGAGCAGCGTGGCGTCGACGCCACGTTGCGATCCGGCCGGCGCCGCCGACCTACGGACTCTCACGGTGAGCGTTGAGCTGGGCGGGACCCCGCTGGGGATCCAGGTGGTGCCGGCGCGCCGCTCCCAGGGGCTGCTGGTGCGCGGCGTGGACGCGGACGGCCGCGCACATGGAGTGCTGCGCGTCGGTGATCGAATCGTCGAGACCAACTCGCATTCCGTCGTCGGCGTCGACTTCCTGCGCGCCCAGGATATCTTCCGAGAGGCGCTGCTCACATCGCAACTCGATCTCGTGATCCTCCGGCGGGTTCAGGAAACGCCCGACGGCGAACTCGTGGCGCAGATGGTGCGCGGCGAGGAGCCGGAAGGGGCGCGCGCGGTGGTGCGGCAGATACTGGGGCGAGAAGGTGGTGACCCCCGCGGGGTGCCCTCCTCTGATCCGCGCACCGTGCCATCCAATGAGTCGCGGAGTGCGCCCCCCTCCGTGCCGCGCACGGCGCCATCCTACGAGCCGCACTCCGCACCCCCCTCGGACGCCGCCCATCACGCGCCCCGCCCCCCTCGGACCCGACAGATCCTCGTGGACCTCCCTAAGGGCCCCCTCGGCCTCGGATTCAGCGTTACCACCCGGGACAACGTCCCGGCCCCCCACGGGCTCGCGACCCCCGTCTATGTGAAGAACATCCTGCCGAACGGGGCCGCGGTGGCCGACGGCCGTCTGCGTTGCGGCGACCGGATCGTCGCGATCAACGGCGTGGACGCGACCGGCTGGACGCAGCAGCGAGTCGTGGAGTCGCTGCGACATGCGCGGCTCGGCTCCGTGGTGCGACTACTGGCGACGCGCGCGGACGAGACTCTCACGCTGCCCCGGGAACTCCCGCCGGATGCCGTGGACGAGGGCAGGTTCTCGGCGACCAACCGGGAGGTTCTCACGCTCGACGTGCCTCTCAACGACACCGGGTCCGCGGGTCTCGGGATCAGCGTCAAGGGCAAGACGACGGACAGTCCGACAGTCGGACAGACGCCGACCGACTTGGGGATCTACATAAAGTCTATCATCCACGGCGGCGCCGCCTCCAAGGACGACCGACTGAGAGTCAACGACCAACTCCTCATGATAAACAACGACTCGCTACTCGATAAGAGCAACGCGGTCGCTATGGAGACGCTACGACGCGCCATGATGTCGGACGGGCAGTGCGGCGGCTCAATCCGATTGGTTGTAGCTCGGAAAGTTGGTGTGACGTCACCTCCTCAACAACGCGTGACGTCACCTCCTCACCAACGTGTGACGTCACCTCCTCAACAACGCGTGACGTCACCTCATCACCAACGTGTGACGTCACCGCCTAGACGCGCGCCCCGTCCCCAGTCTGTGCCGCCGCGCGGCGTGGAGCCGCAGGACGACGACGACGACGCCGCCGACTCGGGGACCTTCCGACGGGAGGGATACGGACGCCGGAGTATGTCGGAGAAACGGAACCACGTCCGGGACGCCAAGACGTCGCCGTTCTACGTGCGGAACGTGGAGCCCAGACGGGAGCGTTTGGCCCCCCCTGGCGGCGAGGTGCGGCGCAGCGGTTCGCTGGACTCCGTGTCCGAGACGCCCAAGACGCTGACCCCGACCAAGTCGAACAGCGTCGAGAGTCTCCAGAACATATCGACGGGGCGAGAGGGGGAGCGGAGGGGGCGGAGTTTTCGCTCGGCGATCGAGCGGAGTCTGAGGCCCCGGGGCGGTGGGGGAAACAATCTGGGGCCCCCCGTCGCCGCGGCTGGGGGCAGTGGGAGGAGTTCGGACTCGGGAGGCAGCAGCGGGGGGGCAGCGCCCCCTCAGCGGCGGATCAAGGGGGGCAACAACGGGAAGACCATCAACGGAGGCGGCGGCGGGATATTCCGGGGGATTTTCAGTCGGTTTAACAACAAGAAAGCCGAGTCGCCGGTCATCCGGGTTGAGTTGCAGCACCGGCCGGCGCTTAGCAACCGGGCCAATCAACCCGAACTCGAAACGGCCAATTCTATAGCGGTAACGCAGCAACCACGACGCCAGTCTAACGAACAGCCAATGGGAACGCAGCAACCACGGCGACCGTCTAACGAACAGCCAATGGGAACGCAGCAACCACGGCGACAGTCTAACGAACAGCCAATGGGAACGCAGCAACCACGGCGACAGTCTATCGAACAGCCAATTGGAACGCAGCAACCACGGCGACAGTCTAACGAACAGCCAATGGGAACGCATCAACCACGGCGACAGTCTATCGAACAGCCAATTGGAACGCAGCAACCACGGCGCCAGTCTAACGAACAGCCGATGATATCGTCTCCCCGGTTCCGAGATCAGATAACGTCACCGCTGATGCGTGATAGGGACCGCGTCGCATCGCCACCGCAGGGCCTACGGGACCGTAGATTGACGTCACCACTGCAGCCGCAACGCTATAGAGACGATCGTGTGACGTCACCAACCCGCCGTTACCCCAACCCATCTGTCCCTCGCGATCCCGTTCCGCCGGACTCGGCGAGGAGTTCGACATCGTCCAAGGTGGTCCGCATAGCTGACGTGTATCCGGACCGGAACGGGGGCGGACCGGACCGGAATGGGGGTGGACCGGACCGGAACGGGGGCCACGCTTCCGGGCGCCACACCCCGTTTGACTTCCGGCCCTCGACTTCGCTCTACGAGTTCCCCGAGTCGTCCGGCTCCCGCTCGGGCCCGCGTAGCGTCACCCCCGACCCGACCTACGGCAACCGGATCCACCGGATGACCAACCGAGGCTTCCAGCCGCCGCGGGGCCGCGCCCAATCGCCGCCGGAGTACCCCCTGCGGGCGCCGCCCAGCTACGAGGTCGCCCGACACCGGTCGCAACCCGCCACCCCCAGGGAGCAACTCATCACTCCCAGATCGCAGCTCCCCGCCCCCAGGGAGTACCGCACGGACCCCAGGGATTACTCCCGTAAACTCCGATCCCCCGAGTACGTTAGATCCCCCGATACCAGACGTCCTCTCTCCCCTTCTAATAACACTAGTCCGCCACAAATACCTCCCAAGAAGTACGTTGACTCGGAGTTACATAACGATTACAAATTATACTCTAAGTCTCCTGGGAAACAACATGAAAATTCTTTTTTTTACGGAAACTCCGATAAATCTCGGGAGAATTTTAATATAATCAACTCTAGAACAACTCCTAATCCTCATCAGCGAGTTATCATGAGCAAAAGCGCCCGGGTTTAAAGGGAATCTGTTAATTTGGATTTAAATATATCTGAGTTATTCCCATTTTTTGTTGTCTTCCCTTCTTCAGATCAATGTGACCAACCCAGTACTAATTTATTGTTCTTCCGCTTACAAAAAGACCTGGTGCAGTGAACATATCATTATTGTCAGCTGTATGAAGTATCTTTCCGACTGGAGCCCCAGAACACAAACACCTAGAAGTTATTTATTTTTCTCCCAAAAACAGATTTTAACAGTTAGTTTATGTTTTATTATCATTTTATTCTTCCATTTCGCACAATTTATAACGGATTTGGTTATTATCGCCACAAATAATAATATGTTTGTATCAGAACTGATGTTTGACGTATATAATAATATATTGATATGCATGCGCTGCTTTTTTGGCTTTTAATATCCGATATCCTATTTAGTCGAATTCTACGTTTAACTTTTCCACTCTGAATTAAGACATTTCAATAATCGATATCCTATTTAGTCGAATTCTACGTTTAACTTTTCCACTCTGAATTAAGACATTTCAATAATTAAAGAAACACTAAATGAATTACTTACTGTAGTAGATGCGACTATAATAGGTTATTAAAACTTCGTAGAATTAAAATTCCTTCACTTATTTCGATTATCAAAATGCTTTTGCGTATATATTTAGTGCTATTCCGCTATTGTTTGACAAGTTTTGCATTTAACTCCAATAGTAATTGAGTAATTACGCGTATTCTGGAACTCTATGATTAATTATTAATAAGTAAATATGACTGACTTGACATCCATTTGAATTTCTGACACGTCCGCGGTTTTGGGGCGAGGCCCTTTCTTTGGATCTATTAATTATTGTTACCGGTAATTAATTATAGCGATGCCGATCCCAATTACTGTAACTATAAAGCTACAGCATTCCTTTACAGACAGAGTGATCTAACTGACTGGTACTTTTGGTACTTACTTTTCCTCCTTCTTAGTTATTTTATATTACAGCTAAACCGTGTAAAATAATAAACGTACTTCATTATCAGTATCATAATGATAATTCAAAAAATTATATCCGTTTTTTGCACTTTGTAATTTTTATTTATTTATTTCATTCCTTATTTTATTTATATAGTTATAATATTAAATGTTTAATTAATATCATAAATACGTAGGATTGTTAGTTTATTTTATGGTAAATTTTAGAGACTTTTTTAAGCCGAATGTTCGTTTACCAGTTTTAGTATAATAACATTATAAATACATATATAATTCACAATAGTTTTTTACTACAATTTTTAATCAATCTTTTCAATTGATCCTGTTTCATATTCTTCCTAATTATGGTAATTAATTATAATAGACAACGTGACGCTTTTGATATTTGGTTTGAAATAAAGTTATCCAGGCGCATCGCGCACTTTATTGAAATAAAGTTTGCTAATTACTATAATATGCAATAATTATGTTTAGGCTATGCAACGTTGAACTGCTTGTAAAAATGCTTTACGTTATGTTTATTTAAGAACTTTGGTTTAATTTACTATAATAATAATAATTTTTGCATATATTTTCGCCTAACCTAAAATTTAAAGTGTTATCAACTCGCGAGTTAATAGGTATTTCTACCACAGGTCACTTATAAAGTGCTTTTACTACTTGCTTATAGTTTATATTGTATGTGGAATAATTTTTCCTTCAGTTAACTGTAATAATTATGTATGTCACGCTGAATTATTTAGTCCATTATAGTAGAATAGTTAGCGTTGGTTTACTTGCCGAGCGTAGCGAGCCAAATATAATAAACGAACCGAGTACTGTTGTCCTATAAAGTACTTTACAGTGTGGTATATGTAATTCCGTTGGTTATATATATTGGTATATCGTAATTTTTTTCAAAAATTGAAATCTAGTTTCGACAGAGTATCTCGAACTATCCACTGAGACTGCCGTACTGCTACCAGTATGACGTTATTATTATGTAGTAAGTGGATGAAAGTCATAGTAAATAAATGTTAGTGAGCCATTTTACTGGTAATTAGAGTTCTGTGGGGACTAGAAAAGATCTAGACATAATTTTATGTTGTTGTTGAATATTAGTTTCAATTTTTGAATAATAACAATTTACATACTTGTGTGTAAAGTAGCACTTTACAGTGTGATGATCCGAGTGGCTTTGTTACACGAACGAACGTTAGTGAGTGAGTGAAAATAACGCCACGAGGATCAGAACACTGTAAAGTACTTTGCAACAAGTATGTATGTAGTTTTATTCCAAAATTTTAACATTACGAAATGATTGGACATATACATTATAAGTTATGGAAACGGCACAAATTATATTAGTTGCTGTATAAATAAATGTAAAAATGACATAAATAATGTTATAAATAAGTTAGCTTATATTTATGGTGGCGTTTGGAGCCATTTTATAATATAGCTAGTCCCTACTAGTTATTAATAGCTATACCCCGCCTACCGGTAGGTAATGCAGTAGGCTTATCTGGATGTCAGAAAAATGTCCACCTATTGTTTACGTGGTATCCAATGTCGGCGTTAAGTAATGTCCCCTTAGAGGACATTACTTAACGCCGTAAACAATAACACCAAATACAATACTAAATGTACAGGCCAATACAATGCTGTAATGTTCTCTAAAGTTGTAAAGTGCTAATTAACAACTCGCTGTTAATACTAACGGCGTTGAGTAATGTTACAATTTTGGAATAAAATATATTATACGATGAATGCTACTCACATACAGGTATATCTCTCTACCTATCTATACATGGATATTATTTTGTGTTGGTTTATTTGTATTGCATTATTATGTGATTCTTATTGTGGCTTTATCTCCTTTATTATAGCATATTGAATTCCCTTCCCGTATTATTCTCGAATCAAACAAATATATGATACATTGCAAGATGTATAATTTGAATCCATTAACTTGACTATTTGACGATATTACTTATTATTTTTAATTTTAAGATGTACAATAAGATTTTATTCCCATCTAAGCGACATTATACCACCGTTTTGAACAGCGTGATTTGTGGACCAACTATTTAGTTACCAATTTTGTTACACAACTTTGATACAATTTTTCCAACAATTTCACTAAAACTAAAGCAAATATTTTTAACACCTAAACTTAGGATTAATTTAGTTTTGCTTAATTTATTTAAATAATTATAATTGCAGTAGTTTTTTCCTATTTTAACAGATACTTGTTTTTTAAACATAATTTCCGGTAGATTTTGTTCCATATATTTTCCCGTTTTAGAAAATACGTGCATTTTTTATTCCGTTACTATGTTAACTAATTTAGTTTATTTATATCTTTTTCAGACTATTTGTGGTCTGCACTGCGCTATGTGTTAGCTGTTTTTTTTTATTAGAGTGTTGCTTTTGAGCTGTGCAGGCACAGTTAGTTATTTTATTTTAATATATCTAACAAAAATAACTACCGATATGTCGTATAACACCTGGTTATAGCTATTGAATTGTTCTGAGATTTTTTTATTGATTTTAATGTTTTACTTATTTAATTATATCATCACAATAATACAAGAACTACACCATTTCGAACTTAGACGGCAGAAATGTTTCTTTGTTTGGCGGGGTGGAAGTGCGGGTGGGTGGGATGGTGGGTGGGTGCGGGTTTATTGATGGGTTGGTTGATGCGGGTGGGTGGGTGTATGCCGGTGTGTGGGTGGATGCCGGTGAGTGGGTGGATGGATGAGGGTGGGATGGTTGGTTGGTGGGTAGGTGAGGTTTGGTTTGCGGGTTGGTGGTTGAGTGGGAGCAGGTGGGTGGATGCGGGTTGGTGGTGGTTAATGCGGTATGGGTTGTGGGTGGGTTGGTTCGGTGGGATAGTGGGTGAGGTTTGGTTTGCGGGTTGGTGGTTGAGTGGGCGCAGGTGGGTGGGTGCGGGTGGGTGGGTTGGTTGCAGGTGGGTGGGTGTGTGCGGGTTGATTGGTGGGTGGGTGGATGCGGGTGGGTGGGTGCGGGTGGGTGGGTTGGTTGGGTGGGATGGTGGGTGAGGTTTGGTTTGCGGGTTGGTGGTTGAGTGGGCGCAGGTGGGTGGGTGCGGATGATGGGGGGTGGTGGGTGGGTTGGTTTCAGGTGGGTGGGTGTGTGCGGGTTGATTGGTGGGTGGGTGGATGAGGGTGGATGCCGGTGGGTGGGTGGATGCGGGTGCGCTGGTTGGTGTGTGCGGGTGGGTGCGTTGGTTGTTGGGTGGGTGGATGCGGGTTGGTTGGTGGGTGGGTGTGGGTTTCTTGGTCATTCCGGGTAGATGGGTGCGGGTGGGTTTGTTAGTGCGTGTGGGTGGTTGGCGGGTGCGGGTGGATGGGTTAGTGAGCGGGTGGGTGGGTAGGTTAGTCCGTTTTATATAGCCAAGGTGGTAAGGACCGGGGTCACTCATTGATGATGCATATCAAATAAATTTTAAATAATTTTTTTTCTAGAAAAGGCAATAACTATGTCAAGGTAGTATCAGGGGATAAAGGCTGATAATTTTCAACATCAACAATTTTCATGCTTCTTGGGAAATATGAAAGGAATGTGAAATATTATTGTAAAGATGTTTGACTGATTAATTAACTACTTTATTCCATTTCTTACTACTGGGATGTAAGAGAACTGTAAATGTAACTGAATGATTTTGATAATTTTTTGATACTGTAACTGCAACTGTAACTACTAAAAATCGATTCAGTTCTCAACCACACAACTAACATGAATGAGAATTTGAAACAGTATTGTAATAGTTAATAAATTAATAACAGTGGTCGATATGGGTATCATTTTTAAAACAGTGTATTTTTGTTTATTATTACCAAAGACCCAGTGCCCACTTCGCTCAACTGTGATTTATTTGGCGAGTCAAGTAGTGAACGAAGATCTAGAATACTGTAAGGTTCATAATGAATCTATGTTTATCTGTCTCAACTATTAGACTATTACAGTCTTATCACCGCTCTTTCCTTCCTAAATATCGCAAATATTAAATGTAAATGTTTTAGATAAAAAAAAATAAATGTTAGAGCGGGATATATAACGGATTTTCTACAAAAAACTACCTATATAGATAGCTCTACTGTATTAAGAGGCAGTTTCGAAATGGACATTATTATTAGTGTATATTACAATAAAATATATATTAAAGTGACTCATTTTTAGTTTTAGAAAAAGTTTTTTATTGTGTAAGTGATTCGTTTAATTTTTGTTGTACAAGTAAGTCCTGATTGGGCAATGGCTGCACTGTACGGCGGTGACTTGTTAATAGATCCCTCTGTATACAGTTCGCGGCAATTTATCATTAGTTATTACCAGCACTTGAAATTGACCGTTTTTTAAGTTTGATTGGACCGCCCTAAAGTCGCCAGTCAAATAAAGTTCTGCATTATTTACATATATCCTGTTCAACATGAAAACAATTATTTTTTGTTCCGAAATGATGTGCCACTACTACCCATACTTTATTGTAATCACTCAAAATTTAAATTTTGTGAATTGTTAGTGCAGCAGCTGCATTGATACATATTAATACATAGTTGATCAATCATGTATATTTGAATATATATGATATTCGTGTATATTTGATAACACGTTGCATATACACAGTTTCCATTTTTCTAACAGAAACAATAAATAATATGCTGAGTTGAACAATAATAGCATGCATAAAGACACATTGCAACATGTAGTAGACTATATCGAAGAAATCTAACATTTAAGCTAAAACCAACCACTACTTCTGAAACAGCTGTTGTTGTGTTGTTTACTAGATTACCAAGCAACACCTGGATTCATTGACCTGGATTTTAACCAATATTAAGGGCCCGACCCCAATATGGCGGGTATTTTAAATTTAAATATATACTTTGTCAGTTTGAAGTGTTTTTGTAAGGTAGTTTTGTACTGTGAGTTGTGAGTGGAAGTGATCATTATTGTCGTCAGTTAGTACTGCAGTAATGTATCTAAATTTATTTTGGTTACCGGTAGGCCTAGCCTACTGAAACTATTGATAGTCAGGAAAGTGACGGTTGGACTGAGGTAATCGAAGTCAGGTAACGAAGTACCGGTAAATTTATTTATGTTGTAATTAATACCGGTAGTTATTTTTGTTATAATCTGATAATGGGTCCTAATCAATTGTAATTGCGTTGAAAGTGATCTAATTTACTACCATAATATCATCGCACATTGAACTGAATACCGGCTGACCGGTACCGTTCGATTCCATGATGGTTGACAGCTCCGAACACCTGGATGATATCAACATCCTGGATGAGGTATCGAGCATGTACGAACGCAAAGAAATTACCACGGAGGAATATATTTCCTACCTCGAACTCCTTCAGGACTTAGAACAGACTGACTACATAGAAGCCCCTACCACCCTTTACAGACTGACTTACAGTCTATGGAACTGTGTGCTACCGGTGTGTCGACAAGGTTTGGATATTCTGTTCCCGGTTATTATCAGTTGTTTACTAATGCGGGCGGTTTCTCTGCGGTATCCCAAGTTGGTTCACCTATCGTCTGCCCTTATCGGTTTATCCCTGATTATCTACAGTCACCAATGGCAGTCGGTGTATCTCCTTATTCTCATCTCGGTATGTTACATCTGCCTCAATGTTGCTCCCTCCTTCACCCCATTCCAATATGGATTTACCACGGCTATCCTGTGTTCATCATATGTTGTTTCTCTGTAAGTTGTTTTTAACATTTATTTTCGGTACGATGTGAACGGGTTATCTGTCTTATCACACCGCACCGCAATATGTGATTCATTCATTAAGGCAATATTATTTCTCACACTGTCATGCATTATTTGCAAGCTGTAATCCTTATGGATTAAATATTCTAGGTGACTAGTAGATTTATCTGGTGTATTATTTTATAATGTTTAAAGTAATGCATGTATGTATTATCATATCAGTGTATTGAACTGACAAACGATGGGATTATTAAATCGATTCCCATGCTGAATGACACCGGTGGCCAGTAGTTCTTTACGATTTAATCGAATACAATCGTTTTAATAGGCCGGCTTTACCAACGGGCTCCCATTCTCAATCAATAAGCACAATAGTGATTATTGTAAATATAATAATAAAGAAAAGGGCCGTGTCGGAGAGTTAAATTTGAGGGGGGTCCAGTTTCCAGTCTTGTAATAAATACAGAAGGCCGAATGTGACAGAAGGCCGAATGGGACAGAAGGCCGAATGGAAGAAAAGGTCGAATGGGACGGAAGACCGAATGTGACAGAAGGCCGAATGTGACAGAAGGCCGAATGGGACAGAAGGCCGAATGGAACAAAAGGTCGAATGGGACGGAAGTCCGAATGGGACGGAAGTCCGAATGGGACAGAAGTCCGAATGGGACAGAAGGCCGAAAGGGACAGAAGGCCGAATGGGTGAGAAGGTCGAATGGGACAGAAGACCGAATGGAACGGAAGGCCGAATGGGACTAAGGCCGAATGGGACAGAAGGCTGAATGGGACAGAAGGTCGAATGTGACAGAAGGTCGATTGGGACGGAAGGCCGAATGGGACAGAAGGCCGAAAGGGACAGAAGGCCGAATGGGACAGAAGACCGAATGGAACGGAATTCCGTAGTTTCCAAACTTCATTCCTAGTTCGGAAATTCGTAGTTTTATTAAGCTATAACGGCTACGTCTTTAATTAATGTTTAGCATTTTTAATAAAAGTACTTTGAAATTCTTGTGTTTTTGAAACTGAATGGCTCTATTGGTTTTCAAATTGTTGTAACACTCATAATAAAATATCCTCTTCTAAGTCTAGACGGAGGAAGGGCCACTGGCCATTTTCCATCAAGCCTCATTTTTAAGCTACCTACTTTTTAAAATATTTTGTTATTCCGGTTTTGAAAAACTACTACAAAAGCTCAACTTGACAGTTATTTTGGATTTTGTCAACGTTTAGTGATTTGTTGGTTACGATGCATAGAGCCATGAATGGCGTTTATAACTAGCTAAGATAATGGGGGTTCCAAAATTGGACATTTCATATACGTGTTTGTATGTATATGGTGGTGTTCGCGCACATGAAGTTGCACGAATTTATTAGGTATAAAAACCATCGCCAAATAGGGTTGCTAAACTTTGTCCTAAACGCCGCGTGATTACTACACACCACCAAGGTTTCGGAAATGTAGGTCCTTTCGAGGGGCCCTTATTCCTCCTACTAGACTATATCTAAATCAATGTCGTATGAACAATAAAAGGATTTTATATTATTAGGGTGGGACTTCGATTTTTGGGTGGAGGTGAGGGAGGTCATAAATAGTGGTTTATCCCACTGTGAGACTGGGGAGGGGGACTTAACGCAAATCACATGTCAGCGAATTAATCACCTCAATGTTAACTTATCAATTAAGGGAAATGAGCAGGTGACAGTGGCACTTTAGTTTATTCTAAACAAAACAATAAACTAAAGTCAATGGAACAGGTTACAGTTTTGTTTTAGCGAGTAATCAATCAGCTGTTACTTGCGTCTAATTTCCCCTGGAAAGGGATGAATTTTGATTGCGTCGAAAGCCCTCCCTCCTCTTCTACTCACTCTAAACGATAAACATATGAATGGCTTTTCTTTAATCTTATCTTATCCTTAATACGCAATATCACCCCCCCCCCCCCCCCCCCCCCCCCTTGTATTGTCAGATAAATGAATATCTTGCCCTTTGAGTCATTCACCTTCTACTGTATTTATAATACACCTGTTTGTTTTTAATATTATTAATTTTCAGTGAATTGTTTAACAACCCGATCGCTTGGAACCACATAAGAGGTGAGTAAGTCTTTCCAACTAACCCACTCACATACCAATCCACTCGACTAATCAATGCATTTATCTATCTCGTCCACTTTGTACCCCAATCAACCCTATTTCCTCTCTAATTGTTTGCCAAACTTGTAACAATTCACGCCATTAAATATTTCACAACTATTTATTTCCATTTAGTAACAACACTGCTAGTATTGCTACCCCGCCATGTGGGTGGTAAACTACCGCACTGGGGGAGTATTAATCATAGAATTTGGGTGAATATAATAATGTCTGGCGTATAGATTACAATTCAATTATTCACGCACGGGCCGGGCACGCATTGTAATTTCTACAATCATGTTCGTCTGTCTTCCGTATTTCCTTGTAATCCCACCCACACGTACAACAGTCCTAATTACTCCAACTAACATTCAGTCTACCGTCGGCCTACGATTGTTTTTGTGTCCTCGATAGGAATTTTTGTTTGCGTCATCTGATTTCCGGTGTAGTTTAGAACATTCATGCTTTGTATAATACTCAAGTTGTAAATTTTACGAATAATGAATGATTTATTTACCGTTATTATAGCGGTTAAATATGTTAATAATTTGGTTTTCTTTTTCTGTTGTATTTACTGTCGGAATTATTGGCATAGTATACCCATGTTATACTTTTATGCGGGTTTTGCTTTGCAACATAATATTTTATTAAATAATATGTAACTATTTTTCAACGTCTTTCTTTATAGGGCCCCAAATGATAGCCTGTATGAAGCTAATAAGTCTGGCATTCGACATAGATAGACATCAGGTGGTACAACCCAATACCATTGAGTACCTTGGATACGCTCTGTTTCCTGGCAACCTCGTATTCGGCCCCTGGCTCAGCTACAGCCAATATCGCACAGTTCTATTGGGTTATGGACATGTAAGTTCTCGGTCAGTGCTATTGGGTTATGGACATGTAAGTTCTCGGTCAGTGCTATTGGGTTATTGACATGTAAGTTCTCGGTCAGTGCTTGGGTTATGGACATGTAAGTTCTCGGTCAGTGCTATTGGGTTATGGACATGTAAGTTCTCGGTCAGTGCTATTGGGTTATGGACATGTAAGTTCTCGGTCAGTGCTATTGGGTTATGGACATGTAAGTTATCGGTCAGTGCTATTGGGTTATGGACATGTAAGTTATCGGTCAGTGCTATTGGGTTATGGACATGTAAGTTCTCGGTCAGTGCTATTGGGTTATGGACATGTAAGTTCTCGGTCAGTGCTATTGGGTTATGGACATGTAAGTTCTCGGTCAGTGCTATTGGGTTATGGACATGTAAGTTATCGGTCAGTGCTATTGGGTTATGGACATGTAAGTTATCGGTCAGTGCTATTGGGTTATGGACATGTAAGTTCTCGGTCAGTGCTATTGGGTTATGGACATGTAAGTTCTCGGTCAGTGCTATTGGGTTATGGACATGTAAGTTATCGGTCAGTGCTATTGGGTTATGGACATGTAAGTTCTCGGTCAGTGCTAATGGGTTATGGACATGTAAGTTCTCGGTCAGTGCTATTGGGTTATGGACATGTAAGTTATCGGTCAGTGCTATTGGGTTATGGACATGTAAGTTCTCGGTCAGTGCTATTGGGTTATGGACATGTAAGTTATCGGTCAGTGCTATTGGGTTATGGACATGTAAGTTATCGGTCAGTGCTATTGGGTTATGGACATGTAAGTTCTCGGGCAGTGCTATTGGGTTATGGACATCTAAGTTCTCGGTCAATGCTATTGGGTTATGGACATGTAAGTTTTCGGTCAGTGCTATTGGGTTATGGACATGTAAGTTCTCGGTCGGTGCTATTGGGTTATGGACATGTAAGTTCTCGGTCAGTGCTATTGGGTTATGGACATGTAAGTTCTCGGGCAGTGCTATTGGGTTATGGACATGTAAGTTCTCGGTCAGTGCTATTGGGTGATGGACATGTAAGTTCTCGTTGGTACAACTGGGTTATGGACATGTAAGTTCTCGGGCACGGGCAGTGCTATTGGGTTATGGACATTTAAGTTCTCGGTCAGTGCTATTGGGTTATGGACATGTAAGTTCTCGGTCAGTGCTTCTGGGTTATGGATAGGGATGTCCCGGAATTCCGTTCCGGCCGGAATTCCGGCGGTTTTTGCCCGATTCCGGTTCCGGCCGGAATTGCCGGAATGGGGTCAATTCCGGCCGGAATTTTACCGGAATTACCAGTTCCCTAAGTAGTTTGATAGTTGTCAATTAGTTTGTTAAATTATTATCAAAATTTATATATTTTTTTTTACATATACTTACCAACTATTGTTTAAGATGCAGTACTAGTCAACACTTGTACAAAAAGTAAAGAAGTAAAGTTTTCTTAGGCCGTTACTGTAGCTTAGAGCTACCATTTAAGGATGCAAGGCGGAGATAGAAATACCCCATTCTAGCCACTTCAAATCATTCGTACCGAAAATAAAACTGCCGTGGCCCATGCGAGGTTAGAACCCACAATCTCCTGAGAGACGGGAATTCAATGCAACCACTACACCAAGGTGGAACCTAATGGAACTGTAACGAGGGACAATTTACTGCCACCCCCTTTTTTTAAGTCAATTTAGTATTGATGGCTATGCATCACATTTCCAAAAAATTGTCACCTGACAACTGTTTTTAGAACGTCAAAATTACACCTCCCTTGCTCCACTAGTAACAAATAAGTCAAAACTCATTTGTTAAAAAATATAAGATGAGTCTCGCATTTACAAAATATTTCTATACCCAAAGGTATAAATCCAGGCTTTCAGCATGCCATTAAGTTATGAGTCGTTTGTCAAAAAAAGATGGAACATGGGACATAATCACTTTCGCTCATCAGTCGTTACTTACGATTTACCAGTGGAGTAGAGACGCTCCCATTGAAACCAATGTGTTGGTGTTCCATAATATATTTTGACTTACGACATAAGACTTACCAGTGAAGCATGGGCCTTAACGAGTGGTTTTACAATTTGCTTATAATATTACGTTTTTTAGATTGATTTACATTATTATGCATTTCTTTTACATTATTTTACTTTGATATAATTATTAAATAATATGATAATATTAATATTGATTGTCCAACATAACATATAGGATTACCCCTAAAGCTTTCAGCTTATTTCCAAGGGGGTCCTTTATGTAACTTGGGTACAAATACAATATTACACAAATACACTAGGCTAACCTAAAACTAATATAAAATGTTATTACACTACGTACAGGTCCTGCGTCTTTAGGTCCTGCAAGTGTGGTCGTTAGGTCATTCGTCAATATTCCCGGCGACGTGGGTGCTGCATATAATACAGTATGTTTATTTATATTTACAGCAAAGCTATTTATTCCCAGCAAAATTAAACTGTAAGATATACTATTAACTTTCGTTTATTGTTCTGATTCGAATAACATGTCACTGTAACATGCTCCTTTGCCTTAACAACACCAGGATATTGCACTAAACGAAACCAGGAAACCCGAAACCTCTGGTCAAAGTAGGTTTTAGGTATGAGCCTAAAAACCTAACTTTTGGCCAAGGATATAGGTTTTTGAAAAAACAATGAAATTGAATTCCCTGTCGTATAAGGCCGAAGTACCCCCCTCCCGTCGCCATAATAGGCCGTAATGTGCCAAAATTCATTTATTTCACAAAAAAATTATAAGGTTTAATGGGTCATTTAGTGTACTTCACTAATTTATACAAAATTCCGGTTCCGGCCGGAATTCCGGCCGGAATATTCCGGCATGTTGAATTCCGGTTCCGGTTCCGGCCGGAATCAAAATATCGATTCCGGGACATCCCTAGTTATGGACATGTAAGTTCTCGGTCAGTACTATTAGGTTATGGACATGTAAGTTCTCGTTGGTACAACTGGGTTATGGACATGTAAGTTCTCGGGCACGGGCAGTGCTATTGGGTTATGGACATTTAAGTTCTCAGTCAGTGCTATTGGGTTATGGACATGTAAGTTCTCGGTCAGTGCTATTGGGTTATTGACATGTAAGTTCTCGGTCAGTGCTATTGGATTATGGACATGTAAGTTCTCGTCGGTACAACTGGGTTATGGACATGTAAGTTCTCGGTCAGTGCTTCTGGGTTATGGACATGTAAGTTCTCGGTCAGTGCTTCTGGGTTATGGACATGTAAGTTCTCGGTCAGTGCTATGGGTTATGGACATGTAAGTTCTTGGTCGGTGCTATTGGGTTATGGACATGTAAGTTCTCGGTCAGTGCTATTGGGTTATGGACATGTAAGTTCTCGGGCAGTGCTATTGGGTCATGGACATGTAAGTTCTCGGTCAGTGCTATTGGGTTATGGACATGTAAGTTCTCGGTCAGTGCTATTGGGTTATGGACATGTAAGTTCTCGGTCGGTGCTATTGGGTTATGGACATGTAAGTTCTCGGTCAGTGCTATTGGGTTATTGACATGTAAGTTCTCGGTCAGTGCTTGGGTTATGGACATGTAAGTTCTCGGTCAGTGCTATTGGGTTATGGACATGTAAGTTCTCGGTCAGTGCTATTGGGTTATTGACATGTAAGTTCTCGGTCAGTGCTTGGGTTATGGACATGTAAGTTCTCGGGCAGTGCTATTGGGTTATGGACATGTAAGTTCTCGTCCGTACAACCGGGTTATGGACATGTAAGTTCTCGGTCAGTGCTATTGGGTTATGGACTATTACGTAACCAAATTGTTTTATTTTATTAGCATCGTAACTGGGCGTTGAATCTGTTACGGAGTTTGACATTGTCGATGTTGTTTCTCCTCGTTTCCACCTGTATGTCGACAGATGTTCTAGACGCCTCAACTACTAACAAGTGAGTTACCATGCCAACAAGTAAGTTACCATGCCTCAATTATCTAGCATTATCGCAACTGTATATTCATGTTCCACACAATAACCTACCAACCAAACCATCTACAGGCCTGTTTTCTTTATTTTACAGGTGGTTGCTGGCCTACCAAGATGCTTTCTCATTTCGCATGAGCCATTATTTTGTATCATTCGCTTCCCAAGCCTCTTGCATAGCCTGTGGCGTTGTTACCATAGACACTGATACCTCCCAAAGTAGGGCGACCAATGGGAAACGGAATACGAACAGGTCCAGTGAGAAGGGTCAATCGGGGTGTAGTTCGTCCCGTGTACGACAGCGCGCAGCTTCCAAACCCTCGGTGCCATCCTCTACACGTGGGGATCGGCCAATCACAGGAGCTTGGAGCTTCCAAGTAGCGCGCCCATTGGCTATTGAGTTGCCCCGGGGTTTAGTTGAGGTGGTGACTAACTGGAATCTACCTATGCACTGCTGGTTGAAACAATGTGAGTTACCGGTATGTGGGCCGAGAGTACCTGATCTTCAATGTTTAGGATTGTTCATCGAAATAAAAAAATGTTTCGATCAATATTGGGAAAATATCAATCAATAATATTGATAGTAATATTGATAATAATATCAATAATATTGATTTTCTAAACATATAGAGACAAAATTGTTTTTTTCGAAATTACAGCTTAATAATTTCAGTTACTAATTACAGCTACTTAATAATTTCAGTTACTAATTACAGCTACTTAATAATTTCAGTTACTAATTACAGCTACTTTTTATTTGATTTATTATGGCATTACCGTTTTGTCATAACCGCACGGAATTTTGTATTAGTGCGAGCGAGGGTAAGAGAGGGGGGGGGGGGGGGGTAATTTGACAGGTCCTGTTTTTTTATGGAATGGTAATGGTGTATACTATATTATAGTCTTAACAATAATATTTATATATTACAATTTAAAAGAAATTATTTTTTTACAAAATATAAATATTATTTTTAAAAATGTTACACAAAAATGTTATAATAATAATAATAATGTTTATTAGTCCAAACGTATGGAATTAAAAATGTGCACTAACTATTAAAAATTACACTAACATTGAGTATTATATAAATAAATAAATAAAATGTAATTAACTAGTTTGTGTCAGGTTGGGCTCAGGTGAGGATAGTTAGGTAGTAGGTAGTTAGGCATAGGTAGTTAGGCAATTTCCATAGTCAGCTAGACAAAGGCCTGTAGGCCGAAATATTGTTGATTTGTAATAATTGGTTACTTGTGTGGTCTTTGTAATTCTATCTACCTGATTTAATTTATTAAATAATTTGAATATTTGTAAATTTGGTCTTCACTTATCAAAATTCTAGAAGTGGTCCTTTGATGCAGTTTCGTTGCACTGCCAGCAGACACAGGATTCCAAGGGCCTCCAGCATTTGGCGGTAGTGCACAACAACTTATGATGGTATCCGTTTGATTAATGTTTGAAAATGTTATATTTTTTTTCTTTTAATATCGAAAATATTGAAATTATCATATTTATGTTCCATCAATAGAACATTCTAAACATCCATCCAAATTCGTTAGTTTCAATATCTTGGACAAGCCAATTATATTTAGTTGGATATGTTAATAAATATTTTTATGTTTCTACAATAGCAGCAGCTTTAAGGTATAAGTATATCACAAGGTAATACGAGGTATTTCCCATTCATTTACAATTTAAATATGTTATTACAGATTGCTGCATTTTATTAAATAACAAACTTATTTAATATAAATAAATTTCCATATTAATATGTACTATGTATGCAGTATATGGTGATGTACCTTTTGCTTCCAGACCACATAGGTAACACCAAAAACAATGGAGACTTCGCAAAGGATTTGATATAATTTTATCAATATTTGGTGAGAGGGGTGGACCCTCTCCTTTCCCTAAACACAGACCTATTTATAGCTCTGTGTATAAGACAAACTAATTTCATGTAAGGCAAGGCTACCCCGAGTACCACAACAAAACTAATAATAAATTTGTAGACGATACGGTGTGTCGTCCTGATATCAATGTCTTGCAATCGCATAACCACACTGTACTGGTAGCTGATTGTTATTACGCAGCCAATTAAATATAAGACCATAAGTATCACGGCGAAATAGTCACTCCAGATGCAACGGTGGGACTCGTTTACTGGGTAATCAATATCTGGGATGTTTATTCGCTGGTGTCGTGAACGCGGTACCATCTCGTTATCAAAGGTATCCACAATATCAGAGTTACTATCAGCATTCAAGTCTGTAGTTGACTTCATGAAAGATGTGTCCTGTTCGATAACTTCTAATTCATTCCATCCTGAATATGAGTCAGTTGCTGACGTTATCCGTTTAGAATGTGTTACTTTCACATTATCCTGATAGAACTTTGGTTTCATAAAAGGCCCTGCAACAAGTTTAGTGATATCTACAACAACTGTTTCTATGTTTTTTTCCTCCCTGACTGAACGTGTTGTCTCTCGGGGTTTCGCGCACTCAACAGCGTTTGTAGAGGTATCAGCAATGGTTTTTACGTTATCTACACTTCCTCCAACTTCTATATTGGCAACAACCACTGTTCTTAGATCCCCCAAGCTCTTACTAACATCGGCAGCTGAGTCCTCGTTGTTGTCAATATTTGTTCCGATAGCATCCGCGCTATCAGCCCGTTCTTTTGTATCCTTAGCATTTGTTTTAGCTACTGTATCGAGATTATGTTGACCTGAAATAACATCGGCAATAACTTTAACACTATCAGTTTCCGCATCCTCTATAGTTTTCAAATTACCCAAGCATTCAATATTCTCAGTTTCTGAATTTTCAATTATTTCCATATTTTCCGCGCTTTCTACATCTTCGGCAATCGCATCTGCTATTGTTGTTAGCATATTGTATAAATATTCACCATCCTCGTTATTTGTATTCACAGTTACGATATCCTGTTTACCCGAAACAGCGTCGGTTATCGGATCAACATCATCAGTGTTCGCATCCTCAATTGTTTTCATATCATTATCCACGCATTCAATATCATATGTATTAGCATCCTCCGTTTTCATATCATCCCGAAATTTAATATTTAATTTTTTATTATCAACTGTTTCCACATCATGTTGACTTAAAACGACATTATGATCATCAGTATTCACATTGTTAATTGTCTCATGTTTATCTACGCATCCAATATCCTCAATTGTGGAACCTGATGTTTTCAAATTATCCACCCCTTTAGTATCATCATCCATATTTGTACCATCAACGATTGCGGGATTATTTTGACTTACAACAATATCGGTATTAATATCACCATCTTCATCAATCGTATCTATAATTGGTTTGAGATTATTCGGCGGATCTTCGCCGCTCTCAGTATCCAAATCAGCCATATCATCCAAAATTTTCTAAACTTTTTCAAACGATTAGTTATTATTTGTATTTTAATTATTTTTTTATGCTTGTTTTACAACTTTTCACTGATATTAAATGCATTGTAACATTAATTAATTAATTAATTCAATTATACGAATTTTTTTTAATGAAATAATAACCTTGACTTTATTACAGTAATAACATGAAATTAAAAACTAATAAAATTATGTTTAAAAGTTAAATAACCGGGCGGTTTCATTCACTAACGATCGCAGAGAGTGTGTGTTCCAATAATAATATAAGAGGTTCGAAACGATATAGGAATTATTTACATTAAGTTTATAGTTTTATTCAAAAATTGTTACATTAAATATGTTTGCATGTAAAACCTACGTACACATACCCATTATTTACAACTTTTTTAGTTAAATATGGTGTGATATTTTATTGGCTAAATAGTATAATACCATACCAATCAATGTAGTGTCAAAGTATTATTGCATTTGTGGTATATTTTTACAACAGGTATCGACGTAGTTATTAGGCCTAAAGTACTTTCTAATAATATAACATGATAATATATTGTATTGTGGGGCGAGCCAAGATGTGAGCGAAGCCTTAGCATATGGGTGCCATTGGCGAGTTGTATGTCGTCGTCGTCGTCGTCTGTCGTCGTAAATTTTTGATCGCTAATAACTCGATTATTCTTCGATGAAATTAAACGAAACTTGTTACGTATGTAGTCCGGCAAAAGTTTTGAAAGAATCTGAAGTTTCGTCAAAAACCAACGAACGCAACGAGGCACAATATGAGGACGAGTATTGTGTTGAAGACTTCTGACTAACGGCAGACAACTCGTTAATGGTACCCATATGCTAAAGGCTTTGCTCACTTCGTGCTGCGCGAAGGCCCCACGAACGTGTTTGTAACGTTGCACAAGCGACCGTAAAGCAATTTCACTCAGTTTCATTTTAAAGTAACCTACTCATCTAGAGCTGAAAAGACTTATTTGATTATTTTCAGCTGTAATGCGAATGTTGACATCTGGAATTATATAAATTATTGATTTTCCCCAGTATTTGGGCCATGTGAATTATACTCCGCTGTTATATGTGTTTCACTTTGCGGTTTAACCCCATGTGAAGAAAACCAGGTTTCACTAAAAACCCTTGTTACAAAAGGACTGGATCTAACCAAAACAATAAATGAATTAGTTTATGTTCAGGCTATAAGATATAAATAATCGCTATAAAATTTAATTATTTTATTAATAAAATTATTTTTTTAATTTAATTTTTTTATTTTAATTTTTTATTATAATTGTTTTTTTATTTAATTATATTAATTTAATTAAGTTCAAATTCTTCATATATAAAATTTCGACCGCATAGTTTAAACCTGGAATTTTTCACATTGGGCGCAGTTTTCGCGTTATTTAGTAATGATTCAATTTTGGAATAAACAAAATTAATATAAAATATTTTTTGGTTGAAATCTATTTTATTTATAAGTCTAAAACCGTAATGAATAATTTACCAAATACTGTAATATAAATATGTGTTTTATTGCCTAACTAATTGAATATAATGTCGGAATATGTAACGTATATATGACCTTTTATACAATCATGATTGTGAGTTACCCAGTGAAGCGTTTCTTTCTGCGGGAGTTATTATTAGAAACCCGGTCAAGTGTTTCCTTACCTCCTACCTGAACCTTATAAAGGAACCTACCTGCCTACTGTGTATTGGGGGAAGGGGGGGGGGGGGGGGGGGGGGGTTACAATAGATTATCATTGCTAAGTGCTGTCGCATACCGGAACTTTCTTCTTTTTTTATCTTATAGCATGAATAATTAATTTCTTGAGCGAAGGAGAAATCAATATTTAATGGATTCCATTTGTGTAGAATAGCTGGTTCCTTGATTTTGAATCCAATGTTATATATGACGTTGAGCTAGAGAAAAACATTTATTTCAATAAAACTGGATTCGCGTATCAATAATAACTATTGCACTATATTTCATTGTATTGCACTATATTTCATTGTATTGCACCATATTTCATTGTATTGCTCTGTATTTCACGCCGCTCGAATGGGAGTGTTTACACAAACGAGCGTAATTTTCAAGTTTCTAAGTTTTATTAATGAGAAATCGTATATTATACCGGTACCGGTTCCATACCGGTAACAACCAATGTAAGCGTGTGTTTTATGCAGCCTACAGGCTGCATAAGTACGCCTATTAGGTGTATGCAGCGACAGAATGAGTGACATCCGTCCTGTCCGCCGTATGGTAATGTTAGGCCTACCTCAGAGTAACCGTAGAATACAGTACAATCATAATGGAATAATACTTCTGCTTTATTTCACGCCGTGATATATAGGTTCCCATATCCCTGCATTGAGTTTACTTTATTTCACGGCGTATTTCACGCCGACTTGAAAATAACATATAAAATTTAACTGTATCCTTCTATATATCTCTATCTGTCTTCCATTAGATGTGTTTAAGTCAACCCGTTCTCTCGGTACATTCTACGCCGTTATGTTGACTTACATCGCTTCTTCTCTCCTTCACGGCATCAACTTCCAGCTATCCGCCACTCTGCTTTCTCTCGGTTTATACTCCTACGTGGAATTTGTTCTCCGAAATAAACTTTCTAGAATATTTAATAGCTGCATCGGATGTAGGAGTTGCCGACCAAATTGTTCCCATGACAACAAAAAGGTTGGATTTAATTATCTAATTTTATTGGAAATTTTTCATGAGTCCCGCTTCACACGGCACCTATAATATATGTATTTGTCTTGTGTTAAATATGTTTTGTTTTTTTCTCCGTATTAAGTGTTTCATAGCCGCTTATTTATGTCTTATAACCTGTACAGATAACAATATTAGTTTATTGTTTTGGTTATTCAGCCCTTCTGTAATCTGTTTTTTTTTATTGAAAACCTGGTTTTATTCACATTGAGGTAAACTGCAAAGTGAAATATAACAGCAGAAGTATTCACATGTGCTGAAACTTTTTTAACCAATTAATTTTTAAATTTAAATTATTTAACCAATTTATCTGTTTCCTAAGCTATTGAACTCATTGATTTCTTCCACAGTGGAGCGTCGGTGCGATTTTGTTTAACTTTGGGTTCAGTCTTCTATCGATGTTCCATCTCGCCTACCTTGGAGTTATGTTTGACACGTCTGACAACGCAGAAACCGTAAGTATTTCTATCAATTATCTCACCAAGGTAAATCGGCACATTGGCGGGAATAGATAGATAGATTTATTTATACATTATGTAAAAAACAATAACAAATACACCAAACAATGTACCGGTATAAAGGTATTGTCCAACATAACATATAGGATTACCCCTAAAGCTTTGCAGCTTATTTCCAAGGGGTCCTTAATAATAGAATTGAATCGAAAATTGAATCCACCGCTGCAGCTGGTAGGCGCGTCTTAGTGTTAAAGTACCCTTCTCAGATAGGAGGCGAGGGAGGCTAGAAACTGTAACCTGTTCTGTTTACTTCAGTTTATTGTTTTTGTTAGAATAACGTGCCACTGTAACCTGTTCCTTTCCATTAATTGATAATTTAACCTCAATTTTAGATATCAGTCAATGCTAATTATTATTAATTCGATGATATGGGATATATGTACAATTTTCCCCTAGAGTTAAACTATGGAGTGTCTGAGTACCGCGGTACCTAGTGTGGTGGAGTGGAGTGGTGCTCAATCGGCTTTGAAAGTGTACTTGGTCGGTTTCTCAAATAATCATTGAAAAATTGCCGCCTTTTTCAAAAGTCGTTGTTTTGCTATTATTATTATTCCAGGGTTACAACATGGAACATACACTGAGTAAATGGTCAAAACTTGACTTCGCCAGTCATATAGTTGTGGGAGTCACTTACGCCATCTGGTGGTTACTTTAATTATTGGCCGTTACATAAGTCATATCTTCTGTCGACAAACCTGTAACAGATCATTCGTTACATTTATACTAACATGTACAACAGTTAAACTACTAGCGCCTCCTAGTGGTTTCATTAAAGATCGGCAATGTAAGTATACACACCCCATTTCCTGGTATATTTATATTTTAATTTATCTTACAAACTCTAACTAAAATATCTTAAAATTTAACTCAACTAACTTAAATATTAAACTTAAATATTAAACTGACATTCATTTATTTTACAAATTCACACTAATTTATATTACAAATTCACACTAAATTATTTCACAAATTCACACTAATTTTCTTACACACTCACACTAAATTATCGTACAAATTCACACGAATTTATTTTACAAGTTCACACTAATATATCTTACAAACTCACACTAATTTATTTCTACACACACTAATTTATCTTACAAACCACACTAATTTATCTTACAAACGCACACATGTTTTCTTACACACTAATTTATCTTACAAACTCACACTAATTTATCTTACAAATTCACACTAATTTATCTTACACACTCACACTAATTTATCTTACAAATTCACACTAATTTATCGTACAAATTCACACTAATTTATCTTACAAATTCACACTAATTTATCTTACAAACTCACACTAATTTATTTCTACACACACTAATTTATCTTACAAACCACACTAATTTATCTTACAAACGCACACATGTTTTCTTACACACTAATTTATCTTACAAACTCACACTAATTTATCTTACAAATTCACACTAATTTATCTTAAAAATTCACACTAATTTATCTTACACACTCACACTAATTTATCTTACAAATTCACACTAATTTATCGTACAAATTCACACTAATTTATCTTACAAATTCACACTAATTTATTTCTACACACACTAATTTATCTTACAAACCACACTAATTTATCTTACAAACGCACACATGTTTTCTTACACACTAATTTATCTTACAAACTCACACACTAATTTATCTTGCAAACTCACACTAATTTTCTTACAAACTCACACACTAATTTATCTTACAAACTCATACTAATTTATCTTACAAACTCACACTAATTTTCTTACACACTCCCACTAATTTATCTTACACACTCACACTAATTTTCTTACACACTCCCACTAATTTATCTTACACACTCACACTATTTTTTTACACACTCACACTAATTTATCGTACAAATTCACACTAATTTATTTTACAAGTTGACACTAATATATCTTACAAACTCACACTAATTTATCTTACAAACGCACACATGTTTTCTTACACACTAATTTATCATACAAACTCACACAAATTTTCTTACACACTCACACTAATTTATCGTACAAATTCACACTAATTTATCTTACAAATTCACACTAATTTATCTTACAAACTCACACTAATTTATCTTACACACTCACACTAATTTATCTTACAAATTCACACTAATTTATCGTACAAATTCACACTAATTTATCTTACAAATTCACACTAATTTATCTTACAAACTCACACTAATTTATTTCTACACACACTCATTTATATTACAAACCACACTAATTTATCTTACAAACGCACACATGTTTTCTTACACACTAATTTATCTTACAAACTCACACACTAATTTATCTTACAAACTCACACTAATTTTCTTACAAACTCACACACTAATTTATCTTACAAACTCACACTAATTTATCTTACAAACTTACACTAATTTTCTTACACACTCCCACTAATTTATCTTACACACTCACACTAATTTTCTTACACACTCACACTAATTTATCGTACAAATTCACACTAATTTATCTTACAAATTCATACTAATTTATCTTATAAACTCACACTAATTTATCTTACAAACTCACACTAATTTTCTTACACACTCACACTAATTTATCGTACAAATTCACACTAATTTATCTTACAAATTCATGCTAATTTATCTTACAAACTCACACTAATTTATCTTACAAACTCACACACTAATTTATCTTACAAACTCACACTAATTTTCTTACAAACTCACACACTAATTTATCTTACAAACTCACACTAATTTATCTTACAAACTTACACTAATTTTCTGACACACTCCCACTAATTTATCTTACACACTCACACTAATTTTCGTACACACTCACACTAATTTATCGTACAAATTCACACTAATTTATCTTACAAATTCACACTAATTTATTTCTACACACACTAATTTATATTACAAACCACACTAATTTATCTTACAAACGCACACATGTTTTCTTACACACTAATTTATCTTACAAACTCACACACTAATTTATCTTACAAACTCACACTAATTTTCTTACAAACTCACACACTAATTTATCTTACAAACTCACACTAATTTATCTTACAAACTTACACTAATTTTCTTACACACTCCCACTAATTTATCTTACACACTCACACTAATTTTCTTACACACTCACACTAATTTATCGTACAAATTCACACTAATTTATCTTACAAATTCATACTAATTTATCTTATAAACTCACACTAATTTATCTTACAAACTCACACTAATTTTCTTACACACTCACACTAATTTATCGTACAAATTCACACTAATTTATCTTACAAATTCATGCTAATTTATCTTACAAACTCACACTAATTTATCTTACAAACTCACACACTAATTTATCTTACAAACTCACACTAATTTTCTTACAAACTCACACACTAATTTATCTTACAAACTCACACTAATTTATCTTACAAACTTACACTAATTTTCTGACACACTCCCACTAATTTATCTTACACACTCACACTAATTTTCTTACACACTCACACTAATTTATCGTACAAATTCACACTAATTTATCTTACAAATTCATACTAATTTATCTTATAAACTCACACTAATTTATCTTACAAACTCACACTAATTTTCTTACACACTCACACTAATTTATCGTACAAATTCACACTAATTTATCTTACAAATTCATGCTAATTTATCTTACAAACTCACACTAATTTATCTTACAAACTCACACACTAATTTATCTTACAAACTCACACTAATTTTCTTACAAACTCACACACTAATTTATCTTACAAACTCACACTAATTTATCTTACAAACTTACACTAATTTTCTGACACACTCCCACTAATTTATCTTACACACTCACACTAATTTTCTTACACACTCACACTAATTTATCGTACAAATTCACACTAATTTATCGTACAAATTCACACTAATTTATCTTACAAATTCACACTAATTTATCTTACAAACTCACACTAATTTATCTTACACACTCACACTAATTTATCTTACAAATTCACACTAATTTATCGTACAAATTCACACTAATTTATCTTACAAATTCACACTAATTTATCTTACAAACTCACACTAATTTATTTCTACACACACTAATTTATATTACAAACCACACTAATTTATCTTACAAACGCACACATGTTTTCTTACACACTAATTTATCTTACAAACTCACACACTAATTTATCTTACAAACTCACACTAATTTTCTTACAAACTCACACACTAATTTATCTTACAAACTCACACTAATTTATCTTACAAACTTACACTAATTTTCTTACACACTCCCACTAATTTATCTTACACACTCACACTAATTTTCTTACACACTCACACTAATTTATCGTACAAATTCACACTAATTTATCTTACAAATTCATACTAATTTATCTTATAAACTCACACTAATTTATCTTACAAACTCACACTAATTTTCTTACACACTCACACTAATTTATCGTACAAATTCACACTAATTTATCTTACAAATTCATGCTAATTTATCTTACAAACTCACACTAATTTATCTTACAAACTCACACACTAATTTATCTTACAAACTCACACTAATTTTCTTACAAACTCACACACTAATTTATCTTACAAACTCACACTAATTTATCTTACAAACTTACACTAATTTTCTGACACACTCCCACTAATTTATCTTACACACTCACACTAATTTTCTTACACACTCACACTAATTTATCGTACAAATTCACACTAATTTATCTTACAAATTCATACTAATTTATCTTATAAACTCCCACTAATTTATCTTACACACTCACACTAATTTTCTTACACACTCACACTAATTAAATTATCGTACAAATTCACACTAATTTATCTTACAAATTCATACTAATTTATCTTATAAACTCCCACTAATTTATCTTACACACTCACACTAATTTTCTTACACACTCACACTAATTTATCGTACAAATTCACACTAATTTATCTTACAAATTCATACTAATTTATCTTATAAACTCCCACTAATTTATCTTACACACTCACACTAATTTTCTTACACACTCACACTAATTTATCGTACAAATTCACACTAATTTATCTTACAAATTCATACTAATTTATCTTATAAACTCCCACTAATTTATCTTACAAACTCACACTAATTTTCTTACACACTCACACTAATTTATCGTACAAATTCACACTAATTTATCTTACAAATTCATACTAATTTATCTTATAAACTCCCACTAATTTATCTTACACACTCACACTAATTTTCTTACACACTCACACTAATTTATCGTACAAATTCACACTAATTTATCTTACAAATTCATACTAATTTATCTTATAAACTCCCACTAATTTATCTTACACACTCACACTAATTTTCTTACACACTCACACTAATTTATCGTACAAATTCACACTAATTTATCTTACAAATTCATACTAATTTATCTTACAAACTCACACTAATTTATCTTACGAACTCACACTAATCATTGTTCTATCTCTCAGATTATCTGCAACCGGACTCAGTAGTTGGGCGACGGAGTTGGGGGGCTGCTTTCGATGTCGAGGTCGATAAATTAAACTTTTTGTTAGCGAATGGGAGACTTTGTGAGACGGATTGAGCGGGGTACCCGGGGACCCATCCAGTTACGGAGATCTTATGGCCTCCAGTCGTGGATTACCTTATTGTTCTAGTCTAGAGAACCTACTCAGTATGACTGACATATGCAACTATTACAATATTCACATTGCCATAGATCTATATAAAGCTAGTTTTATTTAAACATTAATCCAACATTTAGAATATTAATATTTACAGTAATTTATGATGAGGCTGTACGGTGGCTGTGTGCGATACTGTTATTATTGTTGTGTCTCACCTTATCCAGGAATATTGCCTCTATTGAGCTGTAAATTAGCATAATATATGAGTGAGACCCGTCCGTGGTCTATAAAGGTTTCAACAGTTGTTTTTGATTAATAATCTCTAACGTTAAAGTTTAGAGGCTATCACCCCCAGGACATAATGTCACTTTCCCTTAAAACCAAATTGGTTACCTGCCATTGCAAGAATTTGCCATAACTATCACAATTTACTTGTGTAATCAGGCGCATTTGGACTCAAGTGGACTTGGACTCGACCCCCCCCCCCCCCTGTCACATTAGTAAATTTGTAGACCCCCAAACAATCCCCCCCCCCCCCCCCCTCCAGACAACAATTATTTTATGTCAATAATACACAATGTTTGTTATGCCAAAATATAATATATATTCAATCACTATCTTCATTTTCCCACGTGCAAGTCAAGTGTTCATCTATATTGTATTACAGTGTCGGAGTCAATGGCTTCTATGTCCTCCTATTATTGTTTCCTTAAAGTTACCCACTCATCTACAATGTGTTCAAGTCAAAGTCAAGGTAACATTAAAGCATAGAAATTCGCCGTGACCGTCACAAAAGTCGACGGTTTTTTTGAGAAGCACCCGGTGATATTTGCTGTAAATCCTTAAAATTTCAGCACTTTCTATGTAAAATAATTTTTCATAAAATAAATTTGAAGGGGGGGATGGGGGGTGGCAGTTAACAACAGTAGGAAATTAAAAGAAAGTCGACATTGTGTTGACCTGGTAAAAATTAATGCTAGCAGAGCGTGGTTTCGATCCACGGACCTCTGGGTTATGGGCCCAGCACGCTTCCACTGCGCCACTCTGCTTCTGCGATCAACTCTCGATTCTGTGTTGGTTAACATGAGTGACATTTGACAAGTAAGTTTAGTAGCCTCTTAAAGGACACTGGCCCTGAAGATGCGGATAATCTCGCGAAAGTAACCTAATGAGCCTAAACTAA
>JAUCBJ010004772.1:0-12876 GCA_032718475.1 Nemertoderma westbladi
TGGGATATTTCTTTGATATAATCACGAAGTTGGACCTCGATCTTTTGCTTGTTGCTCAGCAGATGCTGCTTTTTATCCAAAACAGCAGAATCCAGCATCTGACCCTAAGAAGAAGATTTATTTTATTATAGTAGCTATAAAATAACTGTTCCTCAAGGTACGCGCGCGGTAGGGGGGGGGGGGGGGGGGGGGGGGGGGGGTGGTTACCAACCTGAAACTCAACTCTGTGATTGAGATCGTATTCGAATCTCTGAAACTCATTGATGTAACAGTTGGCCATCTCCAGCATCTGTTGGACGTTCTTAATGTCCATATCCATTGTTTGACCGATTACATGAAGCTAAAGAACAACAAACATTAGTGTTACTGACTGAGGGTATCAAAAATATGTAAGAGTTGGGGGGGGGGGGGGGGGGGGATGTCAATGGGAAGAGTGGGGAGAAACAAAAAATTTATTGAATCTAATTATCAATGCTAACTGACATATGGGGAGAGTGAAGATATACTATCGCGCTAATACGGTGTATACGATGCCTGGGTCACTATCGGGAGATTGGGAAGTTTTTTTCCAATAGCTGAGGCGTAGTTAATGGATGGTATATCGACACCCAACCCACTTACATCCTGTAATTGTTTGGCTATATCGACACCTCTCACTGTGTTCTCGTCACCTGCTGGTGTTCCCGGAGACACTCCATTGGACGGGTACCCGAAGCTCATAATGTTACCCGGTGTATTTCTCGTTAACGGGGGTTCTAGACGTTTTCTCGCCGCTTCTTTCACGGAGAACTCAGCGTTCAGACATGCCTTAATCGATTCCACAAATTGCAAGGCGTTACTCTAGATCAACAGAACAAAATAATATACATTATAATTTAATGGCAAGAAAACATCCCAAATGTACTAAGTATGTGCCAAAGGGCAAGGATAGGTTAGGAGGACACGATACTAAAAATACGTAGGATACGACACGAAATACGACAAAACGGGGGGGGGGGGGGGTTCAACCTCACCCCGCTTCAAAATTAAAAAAAAATTTACGATTTAATCTAGAGCAGATTTTTATGAAGATTCCAAATTTTAAAACCGTTTAACAAGATCTGTCTTACTTCTCGAGATATGGTTGTCTGTCCATTTGAATGTTGGTATGTCCGTCAGTATGTCTAACTGTCAATAAAAAGCATACAATCTGTCAAAAAAATTCCCCGTATGGGTGTTCGGGGTAGGTGACTTCATTTCTAATGTAATTATTCACATTTGGCCTCGTCGTTTCTGTCTGTATGCCTGTCAGTCTGTCCGTCAAAATATAACCGACAGCCTGATAGCCAAGCAGACAATTTATAAGTCATTAAATGTTAAAACTGACACTCGAAATGAATTCCGCGACCAGGAAAACCCCTATAGCTAACCTTTTAGCTAGATGGTATGCTCTTTTATTATTCTGCGAGCCAGTCCAACAGTTGAGCAGGAATGCCACGAAATTAAAAAGATGAATTCTATTTTATGTTGTTACTTAGATTGAAGTGAATGCTTGAAGAAACATTGGGCCTAATATTATTATTAATTGATAATTATATTATTAATTAATTTCCAAGTAAGTTAAGTAAAAAAACCTTACCGGTAGGTATGCAAAGACCAAAGTACGGTATGTAAAAAACTAAAAAGCAAATCGACCTAGACCGTTTGCATCCAATCAGTGATTAGTTGACGGCTGTCAGCTGACCGATAGGTTTCGCCTCATGACATCTTACCACCGATAACGTTTTTTACTTAACTTGTTTTAACTTACCTGGAAGGTTAAGCGAAGTTGCTGTATAACTCGTTGCAATGTTAACTGATTGATAAAGGTGTCGGCTGCGACTGCGATTGTAGCGCGTTTCTCCTCTAATCGCAACAACATTCCATGGAATAATTCCTGCGCCTGGGTTTCCGTGTGAACTTCCTAAATAAAATAAAGAAAGACATATATCTGCACCGCACACAGCATTATTACTGCATTATTCGGAGAAAGAACAAGTAATACCGGTACTTATTTTTTTACAATGAAATATAATATAATTTATTAGAAATGGGATAATACTTAATCCAGTATGGTCAAGGCCCCACGGGTAATCCTGTAATCAATAGCCTTACCAAGTTTTGAAGTTAATGAGACAACATTAGTGCACATAAAATAATATTTCTCACAAATACAAACAAAAGGTTCGACTCACTAAGTTGATTACGTTACGTCGGTAGGTAGGCCTGGCTGCCTGCTGGCCAAATCTACCTCTACAACCAGACAACCCCCCTACCATAGAAAACTTACTGACCTGCCACGGCGTAGCTTCAATCCATTCCGCACAGTAATGACGAACTTCTATAGGAATACCGCACTTTTGATAGAATTCTTCTATTCCCGCAATCTGGTCCTTATCCAACAACTGAACCACCTGCCACAAACCCATGGAGCCAACAGATGCCATTACACAATTAAATTAACCGACAGCCCGATTAGGTACCGGTACCGCTCAGCCGCTACAGTCAGACAGTACCATATACTGCTGCTAGCGGCTTACACTGTAGCACCAGACAGCTAGACTACCAGAACCAGAGTTCAGCCAAACAGCACGATTCAAGTTTTAGATAGGGGATTAGAGACCTACAGACCAAGCAAGACAGGATAGGCAATACTGCAATAGGGATGTTAAAAAAACAGATTGATTTCTGGATTTAGGCCTGTAAAAGACCATAAAATAACATTTGCATGTATCTGTGTATTCTGGTATCAGGGTATTACCGGTACTGTATTAGATCTGTAGATACAGAGATAGATAGGCCTAGGCCTAGCGTTAACAGGTTAAGTCTGTAAGCTGGTAAGTGTAGGCCAGGTCAGCAGGTAGGCTCTAGCTAATTATCAATCATTGATTCCGTTAATGCTGCAATGCGTAATGAGGTGTATCACGACACGAGGTTTATGTGTTCCTCACTCGTATAATGTTTCAAAAAAAAAGCAAACAGTCGGCCGAAGCCGGAGGCGACCCAAAGGCTCATCTTTCGATAGCTGCTACGCTACCCGAGGGTAGGGGTGGGCGCTACTCCTATCTGCCTATCCCAAGATTTGCTCCCAGTTATTTAACTGGTACTCATTGCTCATTTTATCGACCCCAGTGGATGAAAGGCTGAGTGGACCCTGGCGGGGCTGAACCTACAACCAATAGATTGAAGGCCCGGCGCTCAACCAACTGAGCTACCCCGCCGTTAATAATGTTTAATATTACGGTAAAGAAAGCATAGGCAGATAGGCCTAAGTGCTAAGCCAGTTCCGGTCAGCTGGTTCCTAAGCTTATTGTATCTATCTACTGGCTGACTCCTGACTGACTGACTGATCTATACGCTATAGGCCTACCTGCAGACCTGTCTGCCTGTGTATACAGATGACAGACAGAATATATAATAGGCCTATATCTGTATATATTAATATTTCAGTATTTACATAGCAGCATAGGCCTAAACTATATTATATTTTAAAATCTCTTTCAACTATCAGACTATATTAATATATAGGCCTACTGATATAGCAGTAGGGAACACATGCCCGAAATGGCAGCACAGGTGCACTGCCATTTTTGAAAATTGCACTGCCATATTAGGCAGTTTTACCCTAAATTTTGTACAAAATGTCAATTTGTATACACTTCCTGCTGGAAGGGCCCCATTTTTATTTAATTGGATGAAAATATGATATATATCTGTATATTGGAGGTAAATTCAAAATTCGGTAGAGTTTCATGGTTGGGTTTCAGAGATATTTCACATTAAAAATTGTTAGTCCAAAACATGCACTGCCTAAAATGGCAGTGCAAAACAGGCCTCCATATTTTCTGTTAACTTTATTAGGATGACCTTACGTTTTCGGCCAGTAGGAGGCCAATTACTCGGGTTACCTTCAGATCATGTGATATGGCTGCTGTTTCCACTAGTATTTACATAGGTAATATACCTATAATATATAAGTAACATAAGTATATTATTGCAAGAAGTCCTATATTTTGATTTAGTATCATGAATGTCAGTGTGTTACTAATTTTGTGATTGACATATATATTGGTGATTTTTTTTATTCTGTTCCATTTTATTATTTGTTTGCCTATTATTTTAATATAATTTTAGTTGCATTTGATTTATATCATATTTACAATTTCCTTTAGAGGCTGTGAGCGTCAGAGCGTGGGAGGTGATAGATTCATAATAAATTGTTTAGGAATATGTTTGTATTTGATATATAATAAACTAAATAAAGGAATAATACATTGCCGGTATCTTACAAGTATAACTACTGTACTGTAGTAAACTCAGTATTGTAATCTAATAGGCCTTCAATTATATTATATTGTATTACTATATCTTCTTTTTTTATTTATTATATTCTTACGATGGAAGATGATGAAGACAGGAAGAAGCACTTCTAATTTTTAATGATATCCAATGACTGGCAGCCAGAGGTAGAAGGGTCACGTGAAAGTAGCAATGCAATGATACATTGGTGTTGGGGAATCATGACCACCTGTGGACATTCTCCGAACTGTATGAGGATGTGAAAGAATTGAGGGGAATGCTGATGCTGGTGTTGGAGGGATTGTGGCGGGTGGTTGTGATGGGATTGTGGCAGGCTGTCATGATGGGTTTTTGGCGAGTGGTTGTGGAGGGATTGTGGCAGGTTGTAGTGGGGGGATTGCGGCAAGTGGTAGTGATGGGATTGTGGTGTGGTGAGTGGTAGTGGTCGGATTGTGGCAGGTGGTGGTGGATTGTGTCGAGTGGTAGTGGGGGGAATATGGTTGATAGTAGTGGAGGTGGAAGAAAAATACGTCAGAAAACAACAGACCTTAAATATATAGAAAACCGAATTCATGTTCTAGCACTAATCATACACGAAAGGGCACATGCGTAGGCAAATGAGTTAGATTAACTCACACTGGAACTGATTTGCTTTTTTTATCATACCTGAATAATAAAAAAATATATAAGCTACCGGTAACAATTGATTCCAACACAGAACCCCGCTCAATTCTAGGTGCGATTAACATGTATGTTATTAATAACACTATGTTTGAGACGCAAGCAGATGCACGCACTGAAGACCTTTATTTCAGTTGCATCTAGGTCAGAGAGAGAGCCCACCCTTCACACACGGGATACGCAAACATCCGAAGCAATGCCTTTAACAAGTGCTCAGGGGGACGATCAAGTTGAAGTTCTTCATATTAATGTAAATTTACATAGCAATAATCCTACACCAACCAACACCACCAGTTATAACTCCATCAAAAACGCCAGAATCGGCGTTGATTCAATCTCACAGCAATCGCCGGGCACGTATATTCGTATATTCAATCCCTCAAATAGGCAGATAGGTGCCATTTGTGTTGCCGGTTTTTCAACACAGTCGGTGATATGGCGGACATAGTTCTGGGGTGTGGGGATAATAATCTGATAATGGGACATGGCAACAGTGGGTGCATACTCTCCCGGATTTCCAACAGTAACCACGTATGACGCCAGAGAAATGAGGCCATGGTATTGCTCAAGCCATAGGCAGAAATATAAATCGCCAGTAGAGAGCGATCTACTTGAACACAATGCCAATGCAGTTGATGGGCAATCATCGTCTACATCTTCTTATTCGCTTCTTCTAATTCACCTTCTAATTAACATCACTAATTCGAGGTCGTGGCCGTGTTCGGTGCAATATAACTGAACATGATGCCGGTGCAGGTGATGGACAATTGATGGTTATATGTACAGTATAAATAAATTAATAAAATTAATAAATTGCTCTCAATCTCAAAAGGATATAGAGTAGCGAATAGCTAAAACTGCAAAGGATCTACTGATCTACAGGGTCCCTCTCTACAGTACAGCAGAGTACATACAGTGATACTGTAGATAAAAATTGTAATTTCCTATCAAAACTTACAGACTGCATACCGATAGTGCTGTAGTGATTAAGTTTTACACATTTACTTACAGTCAGACAGACAGACAGAGCTGATGTAGCTGTATGGCTACTACTAATTGTGTTTTCATACTGTTGTTTGCATACAGCTTCCCATGTGGAATTAGGTAATCGTAGTGAATACGTCAGTACGTAGTCAATAACACTGCTATTTTAGGCAGTGCATGTTTCGGACTAGCAATTTATAATGTCCAATATCTCGAAAACCCAACCATGAAACTCTAACCGAATTTTGAATTTACCTCCAATATATATCATATTTTCATCCAATGAAATAAAAATGGGGCCCTTCCAGCAGGAAGTGTATAAAAATTGAAATTTTATACAAAATTTTGGGTAAAACTGCCTAATATGATGGCAGTGCAATTTTCAAAAATGGCAGTGCGCCTGTGCTGCCATTTCGGGCATGTGTTCCCTACTGTATAGGCCCCCTATATAAACATACCGGTAAACTAAAGTACCCACCGCCTACCGGTACTTGGCACGCTGGCAGTGGCAACCTACTGGTACTACCAACTACCTACCTACTGACCTAGCACTTACTGACTATGTACACCATGTCCCGTAATATAGTGTCATTTTCTGATCCCCCCCCCCCCCCCCCAGATTTTTCTACAAATCTTTATAATATTGCTTGAAATTCGAAACACCATTAGTTCCACTCACCGTCGATAACCCCATGAAGCCGGACTTTACGATTTTGCCTTTAAATAATTTTTTTATAACCGTTTTAAAAACAGTGTATTTTGCGAAATCCCACCCACCGTATCGTGGCCATTCTTCACATTAGTCGTAATTTTTTCATATCAATAAAAAGCTTGCGTTGCAAAGGATTCCAAATATGTAACAATATCTGAATTCGTTGAGAAACAACTGAAATATATGCGTTCAAATATTGCAAGAATTATCGTTCGCTGCAGGCCATTTATTATATTTAATAAACACCAATTACTTTATTTTTTAAACTTAAGTACCAATTTTGGGATAGAATTGCTCAATTTAATCTGTATCTGACAACTGAGCCACGTGCTGCGCGAAGACACCACGAACAAGTAATCCAACCTGAATTAAGAACCAATCAGAGATACGCAGTTGTAATATAAGGAACTCAGTGCTGAGACCAAGGCGTCCTTTTGTATAGGGTTTGATAAATAATAAATACCGTACAGTACAGTATGTGGGTGGGCAATGCTCAATGGGCGTGTCGTGCAGACTGAAACACGAATTAGTTTGTAGATTAGCAGGAATATATAAATATATAATAATAATAATAAAGAGGGTTCTTACTAATAAATTATTATTTACTTTTCATATTATTCTTAAATTTTTTTTTTTTTCTATTTACCTTTTTACGTCCGCGTAGCGAGACCTCTAGTATTCACTCCGTTGTTATTGTTGATGGTGTTGTTAATTTCTCGTTAGGTTTTGGTATTAAGGATTGATACGGCCCCAGTGGCTCAGTTGGCAGAGCGTGGGACTTGGAATCTCTAGGTACCGAGTTCAATCCCACATTCCGGTGAATGTTTTATATTGGAATATTGGTAGTAAGCCATTCAAGGAGACAGTTCATGCGTTAGTAGACGCGGACCTTTGCGCGATTTCGCGCTTGTTTTTAATTACCTTGAACACGGGTAGAATAATTAATATCAGGTTGATTTTTTTTTTACACTTAGCGACACGGTCATTGTTAGAATCGTATGATATGATCAAAATCAGGAATTGCGCCAGATCATTAACACTAAAGCAAAAATCGGCGCACCGTTAAAAATGAAGAGTAGACGCATTGAGATCATACAGTATATTTGAATTTTAAACATCATATTTCACATATGGATATATGAATCGCATTACACAAGGTTTACTACCGTAATTAGTAGAAATGGTTTAATTACTATCTGACGAGAATTTCCATTCACAGTCACTGTTCTTCGATAAATAAATATCCGCTTCTACTTTATGATAAAAAAAACATGAATTAAGTACCACTATTGTCTCCTCATAAAATGCCATGTGCCGAGCGCCGAGGGCAATATTCCCACTAATTAGGCCTACTTGCATTCACTGATCCATTCAAAAGTGCCGACATCGCATGGGGTTCCTAAATTCACTACACAGACTCGACATGACATAAAGCTTATAATAAAGCAGAAAGCAGCCAATAAATTTACAGGAGACGCTTAGTTACTAATTTGAACTGCCAAGACAACGGTATAAATAATAACAGCTGGGATTAAATAGGCTTTGCAGTTACACAATCACAACCTGCTTGCAGACTGTTGTGGAGCGAGCCACGCGGTCGGGGCGAGCCTTTAGCGAACAATTATAATTAATAAATAGGGCTAAGTTTCATATCCGCCTGTCTGTCCGTCTGTAATGAAAAATTCATTCGTAAATAAGTTTTGAAGATTTTAACCATTTTCAACCAAATTTTGTATGGGCTTACTATAGAGAAAAAGTTCCAATATTTTTTAAAGTTACGGGAAAATTCCTCTCGAACTTTTGACTCCAGATCAATTCGAACTTGTTTCGAACTTGCTCAAGTTGGCGTGCTGCGCGACGCCCCATGAACGCGTCTTACAGATAAATTATTATATAGTTGTATAGTCATCATCATATATACTGTAGTGTCACGGCGGAAATAACTATCGAACACAGATTATTCTGGTTGGAGTTTCCGGTTCAATAATGCGGCTATTTATAACCAAACTGCCGTATGTGGAGGGTCAGTTATTTCTCAAATGCTTGGTTTTTACTATTGTACAGTATGTATGTTTATATCCATACAGTATATAAAAAATCAGCAGTTACTCGCGTAGTTTCGAGAATTTATAAAGTTATATAGGTCGTCAGTGCAAGTTAATGAAAATGATTTTGTAGTGGTAATGGAATGTTGTAAGTTATATATGTTAATGAACAAATGTACAGGACGAGCGCAACTAGGGTTTTAATGGATACGATAACTGTGTTGAATATACTCCTATGCCTGTAAATTTTGTGTTGAATATATCAATTTGTTCCAGTACCGGTAGTTAGCAAGTAGTTAGACTTGATTACTGTAAGAAAAAAAGCTACTGACTACAGAGGTACTGGCTACTGGCTACTGACTCTGTGACTACTGGCTATTGGCTACTGACTAGAGCAAAAACGGTGGAAACTGTTACTCATTAAACTACCCATTACAGCATTATAAGGATTCAAGGCCAAGCAGCCAAGAGAGGCGCCCTAGCTGTACGTTTAAAGCATTCGTGTCGAAACGAAAACTACCCTGGCCCAAAGGCCCCATGCTGGGATCGAACCCACGACCTCCGGGGGGATGTGAATATACAATGCATTACCAGTCTGCCTGTACTCGTACTGCAGTAGCTTCAGCTTGCCTCAGTGTTCAGTAGACAAGACGTGAGTACATGCAGCACCTTGCGAAATGCCAATTTATATTAAAGATTATGTTTGGGAACAAACTCGAGATACTATTAATTTGAAAATTCCCTTAAATACTGCTAATTCCAAACAAACAGATATAACTCTAACTCCGAATTACCTCAAAGTTTCACACCCACCGTATTTATGCGAGTTACTACTGCGAGGAAATATTGACGATGAATCGAGTTCTGCGATAATCCTTAAGAACGAGAGCGTGGAATTCAAACTTGTGAAGAAAACCCTGGAAGAGGGAGTGCTCTGGGATACATTGTTATCGGATAATCATACCGATAAGGATTATATGCGTGAGTTTCGAGTTTTGGTGGAAGAGTACGTACGGAAGAGAACGTTGGATCAGCGGGAGAACGCCGCTACCCGGATAACGGAACGGACGAGGGAGAATGTTCGGAGACAGATCGATCAGGATGCGAAGGAGAGGTGGAGAATCGACGAGGTGAAGGAAAGAGAGCGGGAATTGGCGCTGGAAGACTTGGAAGAGAAGATGAGATCCAGAGAAAATAATAATTCCGTGCAAATAGGACTACCGAGTGGATATAATAATACGTTAACTGATAAAACTGTTCAATTAGAAGAAATTAAAAATGGAAATGGTATTAATTCATTGCATGAGAATTCGGAATCTTTGGAGATAAAAAAACGTGAGAAGTTAGAGGCGACAGAGAGACGTCGACGAATATTCTTAGAGGAGTTGAGATCGCAAGGCGAACCGGATAGAGGCGAGATCGTCTCGGTTCCGGCACTCCGGAAGCCCCAGACCATCCCTGTCACCTTCACACCGCGTCACTTCCCAACCGCAGCCCGAGAATCCAAAAAGGAAGAGGAGGAGGAATGGCTGCGGAAGAATGTGGAGGCACAGCGTATCCTAGCAACGGAGGACGCGGACCTACGCCCGGAGGAACGTGACCCTGAATGGTTGAAGGACAAGGCGGCGAGATTGTTTGGTCTCGGGGACTACCAGGGCGCTGCAAATGTCTACTCGCACGCTATCGCTCTCGGATTGTCTACTCCAACCGTCTACAACAACCGAGCCGCTTGTCATATAAAACTTCGCAATATGTTTAAGGCGTTGGAAGACGCATCGCGTGCGTTGGAACTTTGCGTTCCCGCGTGCGACGGGAACGTGAGGGAACGCGCAAAGGCACACGTACGAAGGGGAGCCGCGCTGTGTGAGTTGGAGACGTACGCCGAAGCGCTCACAGAGTACAGCGCGGCGTTGAAGTTGGATCCGAGTAACGATGCACTGAAGGACGACTGCGAGAAGATACGGGCTGTGGTACAGTCGAGCTCGGGTGGTTTGGAGTAATCCGGTAACCCCGTATATTGGAGTCAACAACTAATGGAAAAATGTACCCAATTTATCTCAATTTTATTGCTGAGTGAATTTATAATATTGTGTAATACTTATAGATAAATGTAATAATGTAATGAAAGAAAGTATGTTTGAATATTTCGCTTAAAACTTATATTGAATCTATTTGTTGTATATATTTTTTGTATATTAATATGTAAAAAGTGTTTTTTGTTTTGTATTGCAAATGTAAATATAAGTTATTGAAAAATAAATAGTTCGCTTTACTTTCTACAGTTGCTGATGGTGTCTGTCGGTCGGGTAATTTTAAGTTCAATAGACGGCCGTAGCTGTTGGGGCGCAAGAAATCGTGGGTGTTAAACTGTGTAATTTTATGAGATAAATAAAGAAAACGCTGTTAACGCATATCGAATCTCACCGAATTAAGGGTATAAGTTAACGCATATCTAATCTCACCGAATTAAGGGGATAAGTTAACGCATATCGAATCTCACCGAATTAAGGGTATAAGTTAAGGCTTATCTAATCTCACCGAATTAAGGGTATAAGTTAACACATATCGAATCTCACCGAATTAAGGGGATAAGTTAACGCATATCGAATCTCACCGAATTAAGGGTATAAGTTAAGGCTTATCTAATCTCACCGAATTAAGGGTATAAGTTAACACATATCGAATCTCACCGAATTAAGGGGATAAGTTAACGCATATCTAATCTCACCGAATTAAGGGGATAAGTTAACGCATATCTAATCTCACCGAATTAAGGGGATAAGTTAACGCATATCGAATCTCACCGAATTAAGGGGATAAGTTAACGCATATCTAATTTCACCGAATTAAGGGGATAAGTTAACGCATATCGAATCTCACCGAATTAACAATAATGCTATTGTGTAACCAAGGCGTACTATATACAAGGCCATTATGCCATCGAGTTAACTGGGGGTGGTGACTGGGGGCAAGATATTTTTTACAACAATTTGATATTTTGATATGGGGAGAGTTCTATAAATTTTCATTTGCTGCAATTTGGTTTATGGACGTAATTGAAGCATCCTCGTTCAGTAAGGATACAAAATTGTATGGTAGTTAGTGTTTTAGGTAGGTTTAGCTAGTAATTTCGACACTGGTTCCGACATCCTACTTCCTTCTATAAATATTTTGTAGTAGCTAGTTCTTATTACTATTTGCATAGAAAATGTTCCAGAAGATGTTAGTTATTCATTTTTTAAAAAAATTATGTTCTAGAACAAATATTTTGTGTTCTAGAACATTTTTGAGAAAAAATCTGGATTCTATTTACAACGCATGGAATCGTTCTAAAACGTGTTTAAAATCTATAAAAAAAATTTTCAAAATTATTTTCACAATATTTTTTTTTCACAATTTTTTTATTGATTTTAAACACGTTTTAGAACGATTCCATGCGTTTTAAATAGAATCCAGATTTTTTTCCTCAAAAATGTTCATGAACATATTTTTTTTAAAATGAATAGCTAACATCTTCTGAAACATTTTCTATACAAATAGTAATAAGAACTAGCTACTACAAAATATTTATAGAAGGAAGTAGGATGTCGGAACCAGTGTCAAAATTACTAGCTAAACCTACCTAAAACACTAGCTACCATAAAATTTAGTATCTTGCTTAACGAAGAGACTTCAATTACGTCCATTGACCAAATTGCAGCAAATTAAAATTTATAGAACTCTCCCCATATCAAATTGTTAAAAAAATCTTGCCTCCAGTTAGCTTATACAGTAGAAGTTCAAAACCGCTTTGAAGCACTTCAGTCAATGGATGAAGACCAATCCACCGATTCAATATACCAGAATATAATAACAGCCCACAAGGAATCAGCTAAGAGGCATATCCCCCAGAAACCTAAACGTAAACAATATGTGCCATGGCAAAACTCTGAGGTTACTTGTAAGAGAGAAGATCTTAAGATAGCCTACAAAGTTAAAACCGAACAACCAACAACCGAAAACATTAACAAGGTTGAGAAAGCTAAGGACGATCTTAAATTGGCCTACAACATCAGCCAGGAAAAGTACATACAGGATAAAACTGAAGCAATTACAACTGCTCACATACAGCAACAATCAAGACTTACCTGGCAAACT
>JAUCBJ010004773.1:0-72931 GCA_032718475.1 Nemertoderma westbladi
GTAACGACTTCGGACGATAAATCGTTGCGGGTCTGGGAGTGGGACATCCCGGTGGACTGGAAGTCCATCGCCGAACCCCACATGCACTCGATGCCCACGGTGAGTCTCAGTCTCGGCGGGAAGTGGCTGGCCGCCCAGTCCATGGACAACCAGATTGTTATATACAACGCGGCCTCCCGTTGTCGACTCAATAAGAAGAAGGTGTTTAAGGGCCATATGGTTGCAGGTTACGCGTGCGGCTTGGGGTTCTCGCCCGATATGTCCTATATAATCAGTGGAGATGCGGACGGGAAGGTGGTTATCTGGGACTGGAAGTCCACCAAACTAATCAATAGATTTAAGGCTCACGACGATGTCTGTATCCAGGTACTCTGGCATCCACACGAAACATCAAAGGTTATTAGCGCCGGTTGGGACTCACTTATAAAACTTTGGGATTAATTTATTATTTACCATGGAAATTGTTATATTATTGCGAATTTACTAGTCCAATGAGTTTCTATGTTATAATAAATAATATTTATATTATAATTTAATTTAATTTTTATATTTTATCGTTAAATTAGCGACCAAATGAAACCGAATATTCGGTGCTGGGTTCTCATCATACCGCACCGCAGTATGGGCGAACCAATCATTATGAATAAAGCTAATTATTTATCTCTAAATTAATTTATTTATCTCCATAGGGGGTAACCCATAGGGGGTAACCCATAGGGGGTAACCCATAGGGGGTAACCATAGGAGGTAACCCATAGGAGGTAACCCATAGGGGGTAACCCATAGGAGGTAACCATAGGAGGTAACCCATAGGGGGTAACCCATAGGGGGTAACCATATGAGGTAACCCATAGGGGGTAACCCATAGGAGGTAATCATAGGAGGTAACCCATAAGGGGTAACCCATAGGGGGTAACCATAGGAGGTAACCCATAGGGGGTAACCATAGGAGGTAACCCATAGGAGGTAACCATAGGGGGTAACCATAGGAGGTAACCCATAGGGGGTAACCCATAGGAGGTAACCCATAGGGGGTAACCATAGGAGGTAACCCATAGGGGGTAACCATAGGAGGTAACCATAGGAGGTAACCATAGGAGGTAACCCATATGAGGTAAACATAGGAGGTAACCCATAGGGGGTAACCCATAGGGGGTAACCATAGGAGGTAACCATAGGAGGTAACCCATAGGGGGTAACCCATATGGGGTAACCATAGGAGATACACAATAGGGGGTAACCATAGGAGGTAACCCATTGGAGGTAACCATAGGAGGTAAACCATAGGGGGTAACCATAGGAGGTAACCATAGGAGGTAACCCATAGGGGGTAACCCATATGGGGTAACCATAGGAGATACACAATAGGGGGTAACCATAGGAGGTAACCCATTGGAGGTAACCCATTGGAGGTAACCATATGAGGTAAACATAGGAGGTAACCCATAGGGGGTAACCCATAGGGGGTAACCATAGGAGGTAATCATAGGAGGTAACCCATAAGGGGTAACCCATAGGGGGTAACCATAGGAGGTAACCCATAGTGGGTAACCAATAGGGGGTAACCATAGGAGGTAACCATAGGAGGTAACCCATAGGGTGTAACCCATAGGAGGTAACCATAGGAGGTAACCCATAGGAGGTAACCATAGGAGGTAACCCATAGGGGGTAACCATCGGAGGTAACCCAGGGGGTAACCATAGGAGGTGACCCATAGGCGGTAACCCATAGGAGGTAACCATAGGAGGTAACCCGTAGGCGGTAACCATAGGAGGTAACCCGTAGGGGGTAACCCATAGGGGGTAACCATATCAGGTAACCCATAGGGGGTAACCCATAGGGGGTAACCCATAGGAGTTAATCCATAGGGGGTAACCCATAAGAGGTAACCCATAGGAGGTAACCATACGAGGTAACCCATAGGGGGTAACCATAGGAGGTAACCCATAGGAGGTAACCCATAGGAGGTAACCATAGGAGGTAACCATAGGAGGTAACCCATAGTGGGTAACCCATAGGTGGTAACCATAGGAGGTAACCCATAGTGGGTAACCCACAGGGGGTAACCATAGGAGGTAACCATAGGAGGTAACCCATAGGGGGTAACCCATAGGGGGTAACCATATGAGGTAACCCATAGGGGGTAACCATAGGAGGTAATCATAGGAGGTAACCCATAAGGGGTAACCCATAGGGGGTAACCATAGGAGGTAACCCATAGGGGGTAACCATAGGAGGTAACCCATAGGAGGTAACCATAGGAGGTAACCCATTAGGGGGTAACCCATAGGGGGTAACCATATGAGGTAACCCATAGGGGGTAACCCATAGGAGGTAACCCATAGGGGGTAAGCATAGGAGGTAACCCATAGGGGGTAACCATAGGAGGTAACCATAGGAGGTAACCATAGGAGGTAACCCATATGAGGTAAACATAGGAGGTAACCCATAGGGGGTAACCCATAGGGGGTAACCCATAGGGGGTAACCATAGGAGGTAACCATAGGAGGTAACCCATAGGGGGTAACCCATATGGGGTAACCATAGGAGATACACAATAGGGGGTAACCATAGGAGGTAACCCATTGGAGGTAACCATAGGAGGTAAACCATAGGGGGTAACCATGGGAGGTAACCCATAGGGGGTAACCATAGGAGGTAACCCATAGGGGGTAACCATCGGAGGTAACCCAGGGGGTAACCATAGGAGGTGACCCATAGGCGGTAACCCATAGGAGGTAACCATAGGAGGTAACCCGTAGGCGGTAACCATAGGAGGTAACCCATAGGCGGTAACTCAGGGTAACCCATACGAGTTAATCCATAGGAGGTAACCCATAAGAGGTAACCCTTAGGAGGTAACCATAGGAGGTAACCCATAGGGGGTAACCATAGGATATAACACAGGGGGTAACCATAGGAGTTAACCCATAGGAGGTAACCCAGGGTAACCCATAGGAGGTAACCAAAGGAGGTAACCATAGGAGATAACCCATAGGCGGTAACTCAGGGTAACCCATAGGAGGTAACCCATAAGAGATAACCCATAGGAGGTAACCATAGGTGGTAACCCATAGGGGGTAACGATAGGAGTTAACCCATAGGAGGTAACCCATAGGGGGTAACCCATAGGGGGTTACCATACGAGGTAACCCGTAGGGGGTAACCCATAGGGGGTACCCATAGGAGGTAACCCAGGGGGTAACCATAGGAGGTAACCCAGGGGGTAACCATAGGAGGTAACCCAGGGGATAACCCATAGGAGGTAACCCATAGGAGGTAACCATAGGAGGTAACCCATAGGGGGTAACCATAGGAGGTAACACATAGGGGGTAACCATAGGAGGTAACCCATAGGGGGTAACCATAGGGGGTAACCCATAGGAGGTAACCCATAGGGGGTAACCCATAGGAGGTAACCATATGAGGTAACCCATAGGGGGTAACCATAGGAGGTAACCCAGGGGGTAACCCATAGGAGGTAACCATAGCAGGTAACCAGGAGGTAACCATAGGAGGTAACCCATAGGGGGTAATCCATAGGAGGTAACGCAGGAGGTAGCCCATAGGGGGTAATCCATAGGAGGTAACCATAGGAAGTAACCATATGAGGTAACCCTGCATAGGGGGTAACCCATAGGCGGTAACCCAGGGTAACCCATAGGAGTTAACCCATAGGAGCATAACCCATAGCATTCTCTAATGCCTTTATTATTGCTGCTACTTACCACCTGTCAGCCTGTATTTCTACAATGCCCCGCTACTTTATATTAGAAGTCTCTAATGCCTTTATTATTGCTGCTACCTACCACCTGTCAGCCTGTACATCTACAATTAATGTCCCGCTACTCGATATTGGAAGTCTCTAATGCCTTTATTATTGCTGCTACCTACCACCTGTCAGCCTGTACTTCTACTATGTCCCGCTACTCGATATTGGAAGTCTCTAATGCCTTTATTATTGCTGCTACCTACCACCTGTCAGCCTGTACTTCTACAATGTCCCGCTACTCGATATTAGAAGTCTCTAATGCCTTTATTATTGCTGCTTCCTACCACCTGTCAGCCTGTACATCTACAATTAATGTCCCGCTACTCGATATTGGAAGTCTCTAATGCCATTATTATTGCTGCTACCTACCACCTGTCAGCCTGTACTTCTACAATGTCCCGCTACTCGATATTATAAGGATCTAATTCCTTTATTATAGCTGCTACTTACCACCTGTCAGCCTGTACATCTACAATTAATGTCCCGCTACTCGATATTGGAAGTCTCTAATGCCTTTATTATTGCTGCTACCTACCACCTGTCAGCCTGTATTTCTACAATGTCCCGCTACTTGAAATTAGAAGTCTCTAATTCCTTTATTATTGCTGCTATCTACCACCTGTCAGCATGTACTACTACAATGTCCCGCTACTCGATATTGGAAGTCTCTAATGCCTTTATTATTGCTGCTACCTACCACCTGTCAGCCAGTATTTCTACAATGCCCCGCTACTTGATATTAGAAGTCTCTAATGCCTTTATTATTGCTGCTACCTACCACCTGTCAGCATGTACTTCTACAATGTCCCGCTACTCGATATTAGAAGTCTCTAATGCCTTTATTATTGCTGCTACCTACCACCTCTCAGCCTGTACTTCTACAATGTCCCGCTACTCGATATTAGAAGTCTCTAATTCCTTTATTATTGCTGCTACCTACCACCTCTCAGCCTGTACTTCTACTATGTCCTGCTACTCGATATTAGAAGTCTCTAATGCCTTTATTATTGCTGCTACTTAGCACCTGTCAGCCTGTACTTCTACAATGTCCCCCTACTCAATATTAGAAGTCTCTAATGCCTTTATTATTGCTGCTACCTAACACCTGTCAGCCTGTACTTCTACAATGTCCTGCTACTCGATATTAGAAGTCTCTAATGGCTTTATTATTGCTGCTACCTAACACCTGTCAGCCTGTACTTCTACTATGTCCCGCTACTCGATATTAGAAGTCTCTAATTCCTTTATTATTGCTGCTTCCTACCACCTGTCAGCCTGTACTTCTACAATGTCCCGCTACTTGATATTAGAAGTCTCTAATTCCTTTATTATTGCTGCTTCCTACCACCTGTCATCCTGTACTTCTACAATGTCCCGCTACTCGATATTAGATGTCTCTAATGCCTTTATTATTGCTGCTACTTAGCACCTGTCAGCCTGTACTTCTACTATGTCCCGCTACTCGATATTAGAAGTCTCTAATTCCTTTATTATTGCTGCTTCCTACCACCTGTCAGCCTGTACTTCTACAATGTCCCGCTACTTGATATTAGAAGTCTCTAATTCCTTTATTATTGCTGCTTCCTACCACCTGTCAGCCTGTACTTCTACAATGTCCCGCTACTCGATATTAGAAGTCTCTAATTCCTTTATTATTGCTGCTTCCTACCACCTGTCAGCCTGTACTTCTACAATGTCCCGCTACTTGATATTAGAAGTCTCTAATTCCTTTATTATTGCTGCTTCCTACCACCTGTCAGCCTGTACTTCTACAATGTCCCGCTACTCGATATTAGATGTCTCTAATGCCTTTATTATTACTGCTTCCTACCACCTGTCAGCCTGTATTTCTACTATGTCCCGCTAGTCGATATTGGAAGTCTCTAATGCCTTTATTATTGCTGCTACCTACTACCTGTCAGCCTGTATTTCTACAAAGCCCAGCTACTTGATATTAGAAGTCTCTAATGCCGTTATTATTGCTGCTACCACCTGCCAGCCTGTACTTCTTCAATGTCCCGCTACTTGATATTAGAAAGTCTCTAATGCCTTTATTATTGCTGCTACCTACCACCTGTCAGCCTGTATTTCTACAAAGCCCAGCTACTTGATATTAGAAGTCTCTAATGCCGTTATTATTGCTGCTACCACCTGCCAGCCTGTACTTCTTCAATGTCCCGCTACTTGATATTAGAAAGTCTCTAATGCCTTTATTATTGCTGCTACCTACCACCTGTCAGCATGTACTTCTACAATGTCCCGCTACTCGATATTAGAAGTCTCTAATACTTTATTATTGCTGCTTCCTACCACCTGTCAGCCTGTACTTCTACTATGTCCCGCTGCTCGATATTAGAAGTCTCTAATGCCTTTATTATTGCTGCTACTTACCACCTGTCAGCCTGTACTTCTACAATGTCCCGCTACTCGATATTGGAAATCTATAATGCCTTTATTATTGCTGCTACCTAACACCTGTCAGCCTGTATTTCTACAATGTCCCGCTACTTGAAATTAGAAGTCTCTAATTCCTTTATTATTGCTGCTACCTACAACCTGTCAGCCTGTACTTCTACAATGTCCCGCTACTTGAAATTAGAAGTCTCTAATGCCTTGAGTATTGCTGCTACCTAACACCTGTCAACCTGTACTTCTACAATGTTCCGCTACTTGATATTAGAAGTCTCTAATGCCACCTCTCAGCCTGTACGTCTACAATGTCCCGCTACTCGATATTGGAAGTCTCTAATGCCTTTATTATTGCTGCTTCCTACCACCTGTCAGCCTGTACATCTACTTAATGTCCCGCTACTCGATATTGGAAGTCTCTAATGCCTTTATTATTGCTGCTACCTACCACCTGTCAGCCTGTATTTCTACAATGTCCCGCTACTTGAAATTAGAAGTCTCTAATTCCTTTATTATTGCTGCTATCTACCACCTGTCAGCCTGTACTTCTACAATGTCCCGCTACTTGATATTAGAAGTCTCTAATGCCACCTCTCAGCCTGTACGTCTACAATGTCCCGCTACTCGATATTAGATGTCTCTAATGCCTTTATTATTGCTGCTACCTACCACTTGTCAGTATGTACTTCTACAATGTCCCGCTACTCGATATTAGAAGTCTCTAATGCCTTTATTATTGCTGCTTCCTACCACCTGTCAGCCTGTACTTCTACTATGTCCCGCTACTCGATATTAGAAGTCTCTAATTCCTTTATTATTGCTGCTTCCTACCACCTGTCAGCCTGTACTTCTACAATGTCCCGCTACTTGATATTAGAAGTCTCTAATTCCTTTATTATTGCTGCTTCCTACCACCTGTCAGCCTGTACTTCTACAATGTCCCGCTACTCGATATTAGATGTCTCTAATGCCTTTATTATTACTGCTTCCTACCACCTGTCAGCCTGTACTTCTACTATGTCCCGCTAGTCGATATTGGAAGTCTCTAATGCCTTTATTATTGCTGCTACCTACTACCTGTCAGCCTGTATTTCTACAAAGCCCAGCTACTTGATATTAGAAGTCTCTAATGCCGTTATTATTGCTGCTACCACCTGCCAGCCTGTACTTCTTCAATGTCCCGCTACTTGATATTAGAAAGTCTCTAATGCCTTTATTATTGCTGCTACCTACCACCTGTCAGCATGTACTTCTACAATGACCCGCTACTCGATATTAGAAGTCTCTAATACTTTATTATTGCTGCTTCCTACCACCTGTCAGCCTGTACTTCTACTATGTCCCGCTGCTCGATATTAGAAGTCTCTAATGCCTTTATTATTGCTGCTACTTACCACCTGTCAGCCTGTACTTCTACAATGTCCCGCTACTCGATATTGGAAATCTATAATGCCTTTATTATTGCTGCTACCTAACACCTGTCAGCCTGTATTTCTACAATGTCCCGCTACTTGAAATTAGAAGTCTCTAATTCCTTTATTATTGCTGCTACCTACAACCTGTCAGCCTGTACTTCTACAATGTCCCGCTACTTGAAATTAGAAGTCTCTAATGCCTTGAGTATTGCTGCTACCTAACACCTGTCAACCTGTACTTCTACAATGTTCCGCTACTTGATATTAGAAGTCTCTAATGCCACCTCTCAGCCTGTACGTCTACAATGTCCCGCTACTCGATATTGGAAGTCTCTAATGCCTTTATTATTGCTGCTACCTACCACCTGCCAGCCTGTATTTCTACAATTCTACAATGTCCCGCTACTTGAAATTAGAAGTCTCTAATTCCTTTATTATTGCTGCTATCTACCACCTGTCAGCCTGTACTTCTACAATGTCCCGCTACTTGATATTAGAAGTCTCTAATGCCACCTCTCAGCCTGTACGTCTACAATGTCCCGCTACTCGATATTAGATGTATCTAATGCCTTTATTATTGCTGCTACCTACCACTTGTCAGTATGTACTTCTACAATATCCCGCTACTCGATATTATAAGTCTCTAATGCCTTTATTATTGCTGCTTCCTACCACCTGTCAGCCTGTACTTCTACTATGTCCCGCTACTCGATATTAGAAGTCTCTAATTCCTTTATTATTGCTGCTACCTACCACCTCTCAGCCTGTACGTCTACAATGTCCCGCTACTCGATATTAGAAGTCTCTAATGCCTTTATTATTGCTGCTACTTACCACCTGTCAGCCTGTATTACTACAATGTCCCGCTACTCGATATTAGAAGTCTCTAATGCCTTTATTATTGCTGCTACCTAACACCTGTCAGCCTGTACTTCTACAATGTCTCGCTACTTGAAATTAGAAGTCTATAATGCCTTGATTATTGCTGCTACCTACCACCTATCAGCCTGTACTTCTACAATGTTCTGCTACTTTATATTAGAAGTCTCTAATGCCTTTATTATTGCTGCTACTTACCACCTGTCAGCCTGTACTTCTACAATGCCCCACTACTTGATATTAAAAGTCTCTAATTCCTTTATTATTGCTGCTACCTACCACCTGTCAACCTGTACTTCTACAATGTTCCGCTACTTTATATTAGAAGTCTCTAATGCCTTTATTATTGCTGCTTCCTACCACCTGTCAGCCTATACTTCTACTATGTCCCGCTACTCGATATTAGAAGTCTCTAATTCCTTTATTATTGCTGCTACTTACCACCTGTCAGCCTGTACTTCTACAATGTCCCACTACCTGATATTAACAATCTCTAATGCCTTTATTATTGCTGCTACCTACCACCTGTCAGCCTGTACTTCTACAATGTCCCACTACTTGAAATTAACAATCTCTAATGCCTTTATTATTGCTGCTACCTACCACCTGTCAGCCTGTACTTCTACAATGTCCCGCTACTCGATATTAGAAGTCTCTAATGCCTTTATTATTGCTGCTTCCTACCACCTGTCAGTCTGTACTTCTACAATGTCCCGCTACTCGATATTAGAAGTCTCTAATGCCTTTATTATTGCTGCTACCTACCACCTGTCAGCCTGTACTTCTACAATGTCCCGCTACTTGATATTAGAAGTCTCTAATGCCTTTATTATTGCTGCTTCCTACCACCTGTCAGCCTGTACTTCTACTATGTCCCGCTACTCGATATTAGAAGTCTCTAATGCCTTTATTATTGCTGCTACCTACCACCTGTCAGCCTGTACTTCTACAATGTCCCACTACTTGATATTAACAATCTCTAATGCCTTTATTATTGCTGCTACCTACCACCTGTCAGCCTGTACTTCTACAATGTCCCACTACTTGAAATTAACAATCTCTAATGCCTTTATTATTGCTGCTACCTACCACCTGTCAGCCTGTACTTCTACAATGTCCCGCTACTTGATATTAACATCTCTAATGCCTTTATTATTGCTGCTCCTACCACCTGCCAGCCTGTACTTCTACAATGTCCCGCTACTTGATATTAGAAGTCTCTAATGCCTTTATTATTGCTGCTACCTACCACCTGTCAGCCTGTACTTCTACAATGTCCCGCTACTCGATATTAGAAGTCTCTAATGCCTTTATTATTGCTGCTACCTACCACCTCTCAGCCTGTACTTCTACAATGTCCCGCTACTCGATATTAGAAGTCTCTAATGCCTTTATTATTGCTGCTACCTACCACCTGTCAGCCTGTACTTCTACAATGTCCCGCTACTCGATATTAGAAGTCTCTAATGCCTTTATTATTGCTGCTACCTACCACCTGTCAGCCTGTACTTCTACAATGTCCCGCTACTCGATATTGGAAGTCTCTAATGCCTTTATTATTGCTGCTACCTACCACCTGTCAGCCTGTACTTCTACAATGTCCCGCTACTTGATATTAGAAGTCTCTAATGCCTTTATTATTGCTGCTACCTACAACCTGTCAGCCTGTACTTCTACAATGTCCCACTACTTGATATTAGCAATCTCTAATACCTTTATTATTGCTGCTACCTACCACCTGTCAGCCTGTACTTCTACAATGTCCCGCTACTCGATATTAGAAGTCTCTAATGCCTTTATTATTGCTGCTTCCTACCACCTGTCAGCCTGTACTTCTACAATGTCCCGCTACTTGATATTAGAAGTCTCTAATGCCTTTATTATTGCTGCTACCTACCACCTGTCAGCCTGTACTTCTACAATGTCCCGCTACTTGATATTAGAAGTCTCTAATGCCTTTATTATTGCTGCTACCTACCACCTGTCAGCCTGTACTTCTACAATGTCCCGCTACTTGATATTAGAAGTCTCTAATGCCACCTCTCAGCCTGTACGTCTACAATGTCCCGCTACTCGATATTAGATGTCTCTAATGCCTTTATTATTGCTGCTACCTACCACTTGTCAGTATGTACTTCTACAATGTCCCGCTACTCGATATTAGAAGTCTCTAATGCCTTTATTATTGCTGCTTCCTACCACCTGTCAGCCTGTACTTCTACTATGTCCCGCTACTCGATATTAGAAGTCTCTAATGCCTTTATTATTGCTGCTACTTACCACCTGTCAGCCTGTATTACTGCAATGTCCCGCTACTCGATATTAGAAGTCTCTAATGCCTTTATTATTGCTGCTACCTAACACCTGCCAGCCTGTACTTCTACAATGTCTCGCTACTTGAAATTAGAAGTCTATAATGCCTTGATTATTGCTGCTACCTACCACCTATCAGCCTGTACTTCTACAATGTTCTGCTACTTTATATTAGAAGTCTCTAATGCCTTTATTATTGCTGCTACTTACCACCTGTCAGCCTGTACTTCTACAATGCCCCACTACTTGATATTAAAAGTCTCTAATTCCTTTATTATTGCTGCTACCTACCACCTGTCAACCTGTACTTCTACAATGTTCCGCTACTTTATATTAGAAGTCTCTAATGCCTTTATTATTGCTGCTTCCTACCACCTGTCAGCCTATACTTCTACTATGTCCCGCTACTCGATATTAGAAGTCTCTAATTCCTTTATTATTGCTGCTACCTACCACCTGTCAGCCTGTACTTCTACAATGTCCCGCTACTCTGATATTAGAAGTCTCTAATGCCTTTATTATTGCTGCTACCTACCACCTGTCAGCCTGTACTTCTACAATGTCCCACTACTTGAAATTAACAATCTCTAATGCCTTTATTATTGCTGCTACCTACCACCTGTCAGCCTGTACTTCTACAATGTCCCGCTACTCGATATTAGAAGTCTCTAATGCCTTTATTATTGCTGCTACCTACCACCTGTCAGCCTGTACTTCTACAATGTCCCGCTACTTGATATTAGAAGTCTCTAATGCCTTTATTATTGCTGCTACCTACCACCTGTCAGCCTGTACTTCTACAATGTCCCGCTACTCGATATTAGAAGTCTCTAATGCCTTTATTATTGCTGCTTCCTACCACCTGTCAGCCTGTACTTCTACTATGTCCCGCTACTCGATATTAGAAGTCTCTAATGCCTTTATTATTGCTGCTACCTACCACCTGTCAGCCTGTACTTCTACAATGTCCCGCTACTCGATATTGGAAGTCTCTAATGCCTTTATTATTGCTGCTACTTACCACCTGTCAGACTGTACTTCTACAATGTCCCACTACCTGATATTAACAATCTCTAATGCCTTTATTATTACTGCTACCTACCACCTGTCAGCCTGTACTTCTACAATGTCCCACTACTTGAAATTAACAATATCTAATGCCTTTATTATTGCTGCTACCTACCACCTGTCAGCCTGTACTTCTACAATGTCCCGCTACTCGATATTAGAAGTCTCTAATGCCTTTATTATTGCTGCTACCTACCACCTGTCAGCCTGTACTTCTACAATGCCCCGCTACTTGATATTAGAAGTCTCTAATGCCTTTATTATTGCTGCTTCCTACCACCTGTCAGCCTGTACTTCTACAATGTCCCGCTACTCGATATTAGAAGTCTCTAATGCCTTTATTATTGCTGCTTCCTACCACCTGTCAGCCTGTACTTCTACTATGTCCCGCTACTCGATATTAGAAGTCTCTAATGCCTTTATTATTGCTGCTACCTACCACCTGTCAGCCTGTACTTCTACAATGTCCCGCTACTCGATATTAGAAGTCTCTAATGCCTTTATTATTGCTGCTACCTACCACCTGTCAGCCTGTACTTCTACAATGTCCCGCTACTTGATATTAGAAGTCTCTAATGCCTTTATTATTGCTGCTACCTACCACCTGTCAGCCTGTACTTCTACAATGTCCCGCTACTCGATATTAGAAGTCTCTAATGCCTTTATTATTGCTGCTTCCTACCACCTGTCAGCCTGTACTTCTACTATGTCCCGCTACTCGATATTAGAAGTCTCTAATGCCTTTATTATTGCTGCTACCTACCACCTGTCAGCCTGTACTTCTACAATGTCCCACTACTTGATATTAACAATCTCTAATGCCTTTATTATTGCTGCTACCTACCACCTGTCAGCCTGTACTTCTACAATGTCCCACTACTTGAAATTAACAATCTCTAATGCCTTTATTATTGCTGCTACCTACCACCTGTCAGCCTGTACTTCTACAATGTCCCGCTACTTGATATTAACATCTCTAATGCCTTTATTAATGCTGCTCTACCACCTGCCAGCCTGTACTTCTACAATGTCCCGCTACTTGATATTAGAAGTCTCTAATGCCTTTATTATTGCTGCTACCTACCACTTGTCAGCCTGTACTTCTACAATGTCCCGCTACTCGATATTAGAAGTCTCTAATGCCTTTATTATTGCTGCTACCTACCACCTCTCAGCCTGTACTTCTACAATGTCCCGCTACTCGATATTAGAAGTCTCTAATGCCTTTATTATTGCTGCTACCTAACACCTGTCAGCCTGTACTTCTACAATGTCCCGCTACTCGATATTAGAAGTCTCTAATGCCTTTATTATTGCTGCTACCTACCACCTGTCAGCCTGTACTACTACAATGTCCCGCTACTCGATATTGGAAGTCTCTAATGCCTTTATTATTGCTGCTTCCTACCACCTGTCAGCCTGTACTTCTACTATGTCCCGCTACTCGATATTAGAAGTCTCTAATGCCTTTATTATTGCTGCTTCCTACCACCTGTCAGCCTGTACTTCTACTATGTCCCGCTACTCGATATTAGAAGTCTCTAATGCCTTTATTATTGCTGCTTCCTACCACCTGTCAGCCTGTACTTCTACTATGTCCCGCTACTCGATATTAACAATCTCTAATGCCTTTATTATTGCTGCTACCTACCACCTGTCAGCCTGTATTTCTACAATGTCCCGCTACTTGAAATTAGAAGTCTCTAATTCCTTTATTATTGCTGCTACCTACCACCTGTCAGCCTGTAATTCCACAATGTCCCGCTACTCGATGTTAGAAGTCTCTAATGCCTTGATTATTGCTGCTACATAACACCTGTCAGCCTGTACTTCTACAATGTCCCACTGCTTGATATTAGAAGTCTCTAATGCCTTTATTATTGCTGCTTCCTACCACCTGTCAGCCTGTACTTCTACAATGTCCCGCTACTCGATATTAGAAGTCTCTAATGCCTTTATTATTGCTGCTACCTAACACCTGTCAGCCTGTACTACTACAATGTCCCGCTACTCGATATTAGAAGTCTCTAATGCCTTTATTATTGCTGCTACCTAACACCTGTCAGCCTGTACTACTACAATGTCCCGCTACTCGATATTGGAAGTCTCTAATGCCTTTATTATTGCTGCTTCCTACCACCTGTCAGCCTGTACTTCTACTATGTCCCGCTACTCGATATTAGAAGTCTCTAATGCCTTTATTATTGCTGCTTCCTACCACCTGTCAGCCTGTACTTCTACTATGTCCCGCTACTCGATATTAGAAGTCTCTAATGCCTTTATTATTGCTGCTTCCTACCACCTGTCAGCCTGTACTTCTACTATGTCCCGCTACTCGATATTAACAATCTCTAATGCCTTTATTATTGCTGCTACCTACCACCTGTCAGCCTGTATTTCTACAATGTCCCGCTACTTGAAATTAGAAGTCTCTAATTCCTTTATTATTGCTGCTACCTACCACCTGTCAGCCTGTAATTCCACAATGTCCCGCTACTCGATGTTAGAAGTCTCTAATGCCTTGATTATTGCTGCTACATAACACCTGTCAGCCTGTACTTCTACAATGTCCCACTGCTTGATATTAGAAGTCTCTAATGCCTTTATTATTGCTGCTTCCTACCACCTGTCAGCCTGTACTTCTACTATGTCCCGCTACTCGATATTAACAATCTCTAATGCCTTTATTATTGCTGCTACCTACCACCCTGTCAGCCTGTACTTCTACAATGGCGCGCTACTTGATATTAACATTATCTAATGCCTCTATTATTTCCATTAGAACCTCCTAATTCAAGCGCTTTCTGATTGGTAGTATATTCAAATATTTTAATCATCCAATCAGAAACTCGACTGCTTGAAATTAGGATGCTCTAACGCCCCCTCTTGACTACAATCAGTCATTTGGAAGGCGGGAGATTTGAATCACTTAGGACCTTTGTTTGTTACTTCTGTACTTGTAACTGTAAGACACGTGGCAGATTGTGGATTTCCTTACGTTACCGGAAACCGGCAAACCAGTACTGCAGTACTTCTTTCCTTGCCAGCTTGCAATATTGCCAGACTGAATATAATACAGTACTGCAGTAGGCTACTGTAGGCTAATTGTGGTATGGTGTCGTACCAACAGACTAACCCAATATCAGAATAGCACCTGCCTGCCTTCATGCACCACGCACTATTCCAGCTATTCACTATTGCATTGCATCACTGACTGACTTCCCACCCCACCCCATCCACCATCCCTCTCAAATGCCAGTCTGACTCTGTTCGCTATCAAAAGCATTTGTCAATATACTAATTGTTGATGTTGTTGATAATCTGGTACCGGTAGTAGGCCTACTACTGTACTATTCAGTTAGGCCTGTGATATAAAGTAATTCAGTTTAACTTTGTTAGGTCAGTAGGCCAATTTTCAAATATTATGCTACTGGGAAACTCGAATTGTTGATTGGTCGATGCTCAGTGTTGGGATGGAGTCATTGAAATTGGTTGTATGTGGAATTATAGTTCACATTATATTGTTTATCTCCATATTCGACATATATTTTACCTCGCCGTTGGTCCATGGCATGCCGGATTATCGTAACGATTTACCAGCCCCAGCGAAGAGAGTCGTTCTCATATCCATTGACGGAATGCGAGCTGATAAGTTCTTTGAGTTGGATACAGACGGGGTTTCCAAGGTTCCTTTCTTACGGAATATTCTAGAAACTAAAGGTCGGTCTTTATTGCAATTATGGCTTTATAGCTATGCCGCTTTGTCACATGAAATATCTTAATCCGCGTCTCTTGATCTTTACCGGCCATTTTAGACAATTTTTTGATAGATCTCAGAGCTACGGTACAGTAGTTTTCAACTATTCTAGAAAATGGAGAACATTATCCTTAATCCTTATCCCTAAAATCATTACTACTGTAAGTTAGGGAAAATCGTAGAATGCATTGGTGTGTTATTCTAACCAAAACCATTTTATTTGAATCTAAAGTTAAGGAAACATATTTTTTATTTATAGATATAATTAACTGATGTAGAGTAGAGTATATTAGGTATATGGGGGTACAATATATTCTCTCTTAACCTAATTTCCTACGAATCTTAATGCGGACTTCGTTATTTTATTTCCGCCTTCACTCTTTTGCTACTCGAGTTTGAAAAACATGTATCAAGTGTCACTATTGCACCAGTTGCACTGCCGTTATTTTTGTCCTATTCATATTTTTATTTATTTGTATTAACCTTTTCCATTGGTACTTCCTCCGTGTTGTAGGTAGTTGGGGGGTTTGCCACACTCAGCTACCCACAGAGAGCCGCCCTGGCCACGTGGCGCTGGCGGCGGGAATCTACGAAGATGTGTCAGCGGTGGCGCGAGGCTGGAAGGAGAATCCCGTGGAGTTCGATTCCGTGTTCAATCGGAGTCGTCAAACCTTCGCCTGGGGAAGTCCCGACATACTCCCGATGTTTGCAAGAGGCGCAACAGGGAGCCACATTGTTACTCACAGTTACAGGTTAGAGACGAACACCACTGGGCATTGTTACACACAGTTACAGGTTAGAGACGGATACCACTGGGCATTGTTACACACAGTTTCAGGTTAGAGACGGACACCACTGGGAGCCACATTGTTACACACAGTTACAGATTAGAGACGCCACCGGGAGCCACACTGTTACACACAGTTACAGATTAGAGACGCCACCGGGAGCCACACTGTTACACACAGTTACAGATTAGAGACGCCACAGGGAGCCACACTGTTACTCACAGTTACAGATTAGAGACGCCACAGGGAGCCACACTGTTACTCACAGTTACAGATTAAAGACGCCTCAGGGAGCCACATTGTTACACACAGTTACAGATTAGAGACGCCACAGGGAGCCACACTGTTACTCACAGTTACAGATTAAAGACGCCTCAGGGAGCCACATTGTTACACACAGTTACAGATTAGAGACGCCACCGGGAGCCACACTGTTACACACAGTTACAGATTAGAGACGCCACAGGGAGCCACACTGTTACTCACAGTTACAGATTAAAGACGCCACAGGGAGCCACATTGTTACACACAGTTACAGATTAGAGACGCCACAGGGAGCCACACTGTTACTCACAGTTACAGGTTAGAGACGCCACAGGGAGCCACATTGTTACTCACAGTTACAGGTTAGAGACGCCACAGGGAGCCACACTGTTACTCATAGTTACAGGTTAGAGACGCCACTGGGTGGCTGTTAATTATGTGATTTAAAAATGTAATGTCTACGCTTTATCTGGCCCATGTGAAGAATACCAGACTTTCTGCCGTTATATTTCACTTTGCAGTTACCCCCATATGAAGAATACCAGACTTTCTGCCGTTATATTTCACTTTGCAGTTACCCCCATGTGAAGAATACCAGGTTTTCACCAAAAGCACAGGTTACAGAAGGGATGAATCTAACCAAAACAATAAACGAATTATTATATGTACAGGTTATAAAACAGAAATAAGTGCTATAATTAATAAAGTAAAGTATTAAATAACACTTAATAAAGATAAATGAAAAAAAATAAAAAATCTTCATATATAAAATTCCAATAAAAAGTCGACCGAAAAGTGAAATCCTGGTATTCTTCACATGGGCGACTCACCCGGATGTGGTTCAAATATAGTCCTCGGGAAACCGATCGTGACTCACAACTACCGCCCATGAACCCAAGGTGGTCCCAAGAAACTGAAACTGTACCGGAAGTGCGAGACAAGGAGAGGAGGAAAGGCAATTGAAAAAATTACATTTTTCGTAGCCGTGATGTATAATTTCATTAGCAAGCTTTAGCGAGCGACGTCAGTTATACATCAGCCGGGAAGAAATCCGCTGTTTTATCCACGTAATATACAAATATTTATTAACTAAAATTTAGAGTAAAGAATATTTTTAATAACGTAATTTATGAATCTACGAAGAGTAAACATATTTTTCTTTCCTTCGGTAATCTCGCCACTTCTTCAAGTATTTCGTTAAAACCTTCAACCTTTCCTTGGGATGACATCGTTTTGGTTTATCGTCATTAAGATATATTTTATACATCATTTTACCAAAAGCAGAATTAATACAATGTATATTTTCTGGGGTGATTTTCTCATGACGATTGTTCCATTCCCTCAACCAAATATGCGTTGTATATTTTCCGATTGTCCAGTCGTAGTTGGCGTAGTATTGTATGCCGCTCTGCATCCATTTAGGGTAGACTAAATCGGTGGCTATGTGAACCAAGTGGGGAAACATTTGGGAAAGTTCGGCTTGGAAGCCACAACAGGTGCAACTCCAACAATCTGGTTTATAGTTAATATAACCTTGGTAGAATAGATTCAAAAATAGAGAGGAACTCCGAGCTAAAATAACTCCATTCATTAAGGAGTTCGGTTCGTGTTCATTAACTGTGTAGTCATAGTAACGTAGATTGTCCAATGGGCGTAGAGCGAATACGTCACCGTCTAAATATATCCCCCCGTATTCCATTAATATCTGTAATCGCAACACGTCAGCTTGATGCGGGGCCGTATATTGGGTTGAAATGGAAATGTTGAAAATGTAATCCGGAGGGGTTATCTCCTTGACAACCAGTAATGGTATAGCAAGTCTCGCCCGGTCGAACCATGGTTCCGTGTTTCCATGACTACCGTTGAAACCGAGTCCCATATTAGTGTGGAAATAAATGGCGTCTGGTTTCATATTTTTGTATATTGATAGCAGACAAATGTAGTGAATAAATTCGAATTCTGGTTCATGTAGCCAAATTTGGTGAACAATATTTGGGACAACTTTATAGTTATTTGGTTTTGCTTCTATTTGGGTATCAATTTTGGGGGATTTATTGTCGTTTGATTTGCAATTCGATGTTGGATCATTACTAGTCGAATACAATAAAACGCAAAAAATAAAAAGCGAATTAATAGTAATTAAAAATGCAAATGTGTATTTGCTAACAATCCTCATGATAGAATGAAAGTAATTTGTTTCTACTGTAAAACATTTAGACTCAGTAAAGAAAAATATATAATCTACGTTTCTTATGAAATGTTGTGTTTTATTAATAAAAGGTTAATTATGAACTTTATTGACCTTTCATCTTTCCGACATAGCTTATATCAGTTATTTGTTCATGTTATTTATTGGGTTTATAGTCCAACAATATATCGCTAGTGTGTAACACAATGTAAGAGGCGAGGCTGACACAATAGAAATATTTACAGCAAATCGTATAACCAAACAAAGTGTAGGATTATACTAGACATTTTAATAGAGACGTGAAATGTGATATTATACTATACAGTAGGTACAATAAGTGACAAACGGCGCGTTTTAATCGGATTTGTGGAACAATAATAACTCATACTATATGACACACCTGAACCGTTATGAAAGCGAAACACAAAGGTGTGTAGTTGAATAAATTATATTACTTTAATTACTTTATTACCTGTGTAGATAATAACCAATGTACAACACGAAATACATCCACTCGTTTTGTAACATTAATATATATTTGACAGACTACATATTCTGTGGCACTGTGGGGTGAGCCACTTTGTTGGCGGAGCCTTAGCGAACTGACACTGATAGGAGGGGGTCGGTCAATAATGGCAAATATTTGTCGTTGTCATTGTCGTCGTATGCGTTACCATTTTGACATGCTAATAACTTTGTCGGATTTAAAGCTATCGAGTTGAAAATTAAGACCAAAAATGTTCAGACACCATCAGTTAATCAGTGTATAGGGTTACATATCTAAACATTAAAATGTCCTCCCATTTCTTTACTTTTGATTCGTTCAAGTAGAAACTTGGCAGATTTGTACTATACCATTAGCTGTGTCATCCAAAGGAGGCAAATTCGTCTGAGGTTCTCTAGTCTGCCGATAGAGGGCTAAATGTGTCAAAGTGAAATCCTTGACCCATTCCGTTATTTATGATCCGTTCAAACTGAAACTTCTCAGATATTGTGGGGTCCATAATCTGTATGCAGTACATTAGTCCGCCGCTAGAGGGCGAAATATTTGAAAATGATAACCTTCCTAATTTCTTTAAGCTGAATCTTGGAATAAATGTACCACCCAAAAGTATGGTCTTTTTGAGGAAGGTGATTCATCTGAAGTTATCCAGTCTACCGGCAGAATGCGAAATGTATGAAAGTGAAAACCTTCTCCCATTCCCGTGATTTTAAATCGTTTAGGCCGAATTTTGGCATATATGTACTGTACTGTACTACTGTACTATTACTGTAATACTATTTACTATAATAATAGACTTTTGTTAAGGTTAATAATATTAGCAGTACAGAAGTGTATACACATAACTGAATAAATACACATTTATGAAGAATTACAAATATAAATGGTCACAATTTGTTTCGCTTGCGATAGGCTCATTATATCCATGGTCAGATAGATGAGAGCAACGCGATGTATTAGTGGTTGGCTGTTTATTCTCTAAGCATCGTTTAATCAACCATTGCTCGCGCATGTCTGGCTTTAATAAACGGGTGGATTTAATTGCTCTTCGCTTCTTTGTTGAAAACAGACGCCGCTGCAAAACTGATTTCTTATTTACAGGAGATTTACTGAGAGGAATTACGGGTAGTTTTGGCTTTGATCTTAGAGCCGTCACAAATGGCAGCAAGGATTTGGCTTTCTCCTCAACAGAAAGGAGTGTTTCCTGGTCATTAATGGTTTCTAACTTCCCCATAACTTCATAGAAAACTTTCCCAATTCGTTCTTTTATTTCAGATTGTGTAGATTTTCTAGATGCCGTTTCAGATAAAATTGAAAGAAATTGAAAGTCCTCAGCAAGTCTCTGATCGGATGAGCATAAGCTCAAAGGATGGTATGCTTGAGCATGTGGACGACTTCTGTTACCTGGGATCATGGATCCGGAAGTCAGGTGAGGACCTTCGAATACGTAAGGGAAAGGCATGGGCAGCCTTGAATAGGCTTTCCAGGATTTGGAAGTCACCGAGAATTAATCGGAAACTTAAGGTCCGATTATTTAGAGCAGCAGTAGTTCCAGTACTCCTCTATGGGAGTCCATGCTGGGCTCTAACTGCTGAGGACACCAAATCTCTGGATGGCACATTCACAAGAATGCTACGCCGGGTTCATTGTGTCAAGTACAATGCACACATCTCCAACCAGACACTATATAACATTGGAGGTGTCTCATTGGTTCCCCCAAGCTTGACACTAGAACAAAATCGCCTCCGCTTTGCAGGACATTGCTTTCGCCGTGAGGACCAGCCAGTGCATAATCTTGTACTTTGGCAGCCTCATGGAGTGAATAAGCATGGTGGACAGCCCATGACTTTCTTGAGACGCATCTTAAAGGACACTGGCCTTAAAGATGCGGATGATCTAGCAAATGTCATGGGTGATAGGGAGTTGTGGCGGTGCAATTTTGTTGACAAGCCGGCACAGCATTCTTAAAAATGCAGCTGCAACGCAGCATGCCGATCCTAGTAGTAGTAGTTCAGATAAAATTATGATTTCACTGGTTTCACTGATTGGAGCTTCAACAACTTCTGTCGATTGGCATTCAATCTCTTCAATTGGGAAAGTTAAGGAAACGGACGGTTCTTCTGGTCTTGGAACGTCTATTCTGGAATGGTCTTCATTGCCAATAGTATCAAAAGGTCCCCGATTAGTGCGGGCTACTAAATGGATATGCTTACATATTGTAAGCCTCAAGGAGTTATCGGGACAACTGCAGTCGTAAGTATGACAGCATATTTCACAGTATTTACATAGAAATGGACAAGATATATAACTGTGAACTGCATTATTGTGCGTCACAGTATATACTTCACCACTATTGGAAAGACTTTTGACATCCCAAGTATGTGCACCAGTGAACGAAACATCATAAACTCATAAACACAATATCCAGGAGGTAACCAATAGTATCTTTTACAACATTAAGAAAAACCTTCATAGCGCTCGTATCAACTTTATTACTATAGCAAAATGATGCCGGAAATCCCTCTCCATGGTCGTCAATCACGAGGAGTGTTGTCAACTGAAAGTCGTACTGGTTCAGACCGTGGGTTGAGTCCATCGCAATTTCAGATCCGGCAATTCCATATTTTTTTAACATGTAAAGTTGGAGGTCGGAGATAATAATTAACATAAAATCGTTTGAATCTAGTAATTCGCTCCCATTGTCACCTTGAAACTTTGCGAATCGGACAACATTCTCACCACTGGCTTTATTTATTTCAATCCACGCAGCTACACTCTCTGCGTCATTCTTGTGATACAAGTAGGCACTGTTTAATCCGAAATCACGAGCAATATTTGTAATGTCTTGTTTGGTTATTAAGTGCAAACGTGAAACGTTAGAATTATCAAGTTCCAAGCGTACTGAGTCCAGAACATCATCCATTGAAATACCGGCTGCAAGTTTACCTGCAACTTCAACTCTTTCTTGCATCGTTAACTTCAAGTGGCACAATTCAGAATCATGACCTACATGGTTCGGCTGGTAGGTAACATCAACAACTCCTAAAACAAATACAGTACAATTATTAAAGTCAGTTAGTGTAAGAAAAAAACAGTTTTTGTAAATAAGGACCTAGCATTTGACAGACCTCACGCACCCCACTTGCTCACCCCACGCACATAATACAATTACGTTGTGTTGGATATTGAGTTCCGTTTTGGAGTACTTCTTGCAGACACTAAAGTTGCAATAACTTTTGAGTACCGGTATGTGCATGGATTTTGCTCAAATTATGTGCAAACCTTTTCTACTTCGATGCACTTTCGAAAAGTGATACTTTTTTTCCTAGGGAAAAAATGGTCCTTTTTCTCCCGATTTTGGGGGATATTCTGATCAAAAAGTAACAATTTAAGAATATAAAATAGTTTTAAAAAAATAAATAATAACGCACCTGAATTATGAAAGCGTGCAGTAATTGCCCCGGGACAAAAACTATTAATTTTACATGATCCTTGAACATTCGATTCTTTCTTAGTATTTTGGGGTTTGTAGTTTCCACTTCTAAAGCAGGTAAAGTATCTCACAACAGTTTCCTCGCTAACTATCTTTCTTGGCCCGGTATTGGAATTGTACCTCTGTTGGGTAGACGATTCTTCCTCTTGTTTCCAAATGTAAAACTCCGATTTTGACTGAAAACTTAATTTCTGCTCTTCAAGCAACCTGCTTTCATGTTCATCGGCAAAATGCTGTATAAGATCATTTCTTCGTTTGCAGTGAAAGTTGCAACTCCCTTTCGCAGGACAATGTATTAAATTACGTAAAGAGCCATGATCAGCTTGAGCGATTTTGGATGATTCGCTCTTTTGTTTCCGCCCACGCGAAAACTTATTTATCATATTGTGCACCGTTCTTCCATGTGCGTATAACGTTGAATTTCTTGTAAAACTCGATCCACAAATGGTGCAGATAATAGGCGTACGAACTGTAGTAGCGGTACCGGTACTCGTATTGGCACCATCCGACCTTCTTCTTCCTACTTTGGCTTCTATATACGCGTTGTGAACATTACGTTGGTGGGCATTAAAGCTCGATTGTCGGGAAAAGCTTCTATTACACAATGTGCAATAATAATCGTCCATACTCCATATATCACTGTATCAATAACATCGGTAGGCCTACAGTCTGACAGTAATATTTCTATTACACAATGTGCAATAATAATCGTCCATACTCCATATATCACTTGTATCAATAACATCGGTAGGCCTACAGTCTGACAGTAATATTTACGACATCTGGACATATCCCTGTATCCAGATATCAAGCAGATAGCTAGATAGCAGATAGTCCTAGGCATAATACAGTAATACCGCACACTGCTATACTTAACCGGCAAATATTCGAATTTCCCGCCCCGCAGCCATTTCAAAGTGTTCGGTAATGACCCGCTTGTGACTGGTAATGCAGTACACAGTACAGCACAGCAGTAACTGAGTAATGTCGGTACCGATACTACTGTACTACTGCCTGCAGTACAGCAATAGACTGATAGAGCCTAGGCCTATACCTATTTATAACGGATATTGGATAGGCCTAGATCATAGATGGATATGGATAATGATTTATCTGGAAGCGACGCTGATAAACCACCAGCTCTGCCTCCAAAATTAGGTATCGGTAGGTCAACTAAACAACAATGTAGAGTTCTGCTGAATCAACCGCAGGGCATGCATGCTCCACAAGTTCTAACGAATCGAGCCCAAGCGGCCCACGTTCCGCAAGTTCTGGTGAACCAATCCCACGCAGCCCACGGTCCACAAGTTCTAACGAACCAACCTCAGCGTCCACAAGATCAACCACGTCAACCCCAGGGACCCTCGGGCTACTGGGTAGGCCTCCCTCCCTACTCGTCCCCGTTGCGCCGTATCGCAAAACAATCAGAGACGACGAACCAATCCAGTACCGTTACCGGTAGTAAGGGAAGTAAACTCGATAGTAATATAAACAATGCCGACACGGACAACTACAATCTATACTTACAGGAATATTTACTTATGAACGAATATAAACTGTTGGCGGAGCGAGATATCCCCGGTATGTATCTCGTCCCGTCGGCTCAGTCGCCATACTGTTGGCACGGCGTGCTGTTTGTTAGGGAAGGCTATTACCGCAGCGGCAAGTTTCGCTTTTCCCTTTTCATCCCGCGGGATTTCCCGGATGGCGGCGGTGTCCCGCGTCTAGTCTTCGATATCCCCATCTTCCATCCGCGAGTCGATCCAAAAACCGGGGAGTTTTCCTTGGGGAACGAGTTCCGATCATGGCGTCGGAATGTGAACCACATCCACGATATTGTTGAGTTCACAAGGAGTTCCTTTTACGATATCGATTCAACGAGTTTCGTGAACGAAAAGGCGACTGATTTATATCGAACTGACCGACGGCAGTTCGACTTTCTTGTCTCCCAATCAGTTCGGTTATCTAACGAACACATCTACGAATCGTCTTCCACCACCGATATGAACTTCATTGAGTTCTCTTCACTTTCCACTGATAATCTTTCTACTTACACTAAACTTATGCTGGAATCATCCTGCCTTCTCAATCAATCCCCTTCCCATTTGGACCCCCACATTCGGGTGCCGAGATATTTGGCTTATCTTCACGAGAAAGCCATCGCTTCTACATCGAACTCCGTGCGAATTGATTCTAAATAAAACCCGATTTAATATATTTCTATCAATTATTTCGTTTTGCCTAGCAATTATTGTTAGTAACCTCTTGTAATATTTTATTGTCGTTTTAGCGACGTTTTGATTTCGTTTTCGAACTAATCCGTTTTAATGATTAAGTGCAGTTTTTCATTTACCTGCCAATTATGATGCAGAGCAGGGTAGTTTTCATGTTCTAGTGTTTCTTTATATAAGTGCACCTCAGAAAAAAATAGCCTAATTTATCTCATCATCCTCCAACAACAGCCGTTGTTAGTTCTTTTTAATGAATTTTATTATATTTTACTTCATTATGGTGCACGTTATATGATGGCACTGTTGTTATGTTAAAGGTTCACGCAAGATTAGCTGATCCAACAGTTCTTTATCTATACCTACTTACTTACGTTCTAATAGTTACTTTCATATTATTAAATTGCTGGGGGTTTAATATTAATTCACCATTTTATATTGTTAATTTAGAAAAGCCTTTTTATCTTGTCTTAGTTCAATTTATATTTCTTAGTGGCGAATTATTCTTTATGCTGTTGATTGAGTATGATATATTCTAACAGGTTATTAAGTGCATTGTAATTTGTGAGGTTTGATTACGAAATCGACCGTTACGAATTAATATTTCACAGGACAACCTGAGAAATGTAGAGAGAAACGCCAAACGTTAAAAGTGACATCACAAACGGAATCACCGACTAGAAATACTCCACAGCAAAAATTAGCAGTTAGTTTTTAGTTAGTATTTATATTTTTCGACTGAAAGACAAACAGACTGAATTATAGATAGAGAGACATACCTTACTATCGGTTCTACATTTTGAAAACTTGTAAACTATTATTTATTGCAATTGAATTTAAATCGTCGACAATGAAAACCCCGTTAGAGGAGAAAATAGTAAAGTGATGTTGCTTCTTATTTTTTGACAAACAGACAGTTAGCCAAGCCACACGGAGATCACTTTTCCACTTCAATGCAGTAAATTTGCGACGCGAGATAGGGGATAGAGAAGACGTTACGGTTAGATAGATGCGGTGAACGGAACCCCCCCCCCCCCCCCCCCCCCCTCATTTGCCCAAACTATCGATCTAAATTGTTTAGATGTGTAATTCTCGTTCTATCATCACGAACTAGAGTATGCGTAAACCAGGCTTTGAGCCCTCCCACGACCTTTAAGGTCATAAAAAACCTGAGAGGAGTTGAAAGTTCTGCAAAAGAAATACACCTGACCTGAAGATTCATTGAAAAAAGATGAAAAAATACAATAAACTAACAAGTAATATTCCGATGACAACACCCTTGGTGGGGAATTTCAAAACCTTCATATTTATTGCCTGAGAAATACTTTCCTTTGCTAAGAGAGACATTTTGTGATACATTTCTCGTGAGGTGCGTAATTTATTTTGGAAGAGAAGAATACATTCATATTCACACAATTCGAACTAATTAATTGGTTCGGTAAATGCAACCTATCCATGGTTGCTTTATTGTGTGTAATAGAACACTTTATATAAGATTAAATGTGCGAGTAATTAGGACACCGTCCACGCGACTTTACATGATGGTAGTTGATGACTTAGTTTTAATTAATTAATAATAAATAATTCCATACCTTGAATGAATAAACACGTTAAACGGTGTCTTCCAAATACACAATCTCCCTTATTACAACAACCATTTTTACAAAGTCGGCCAAGTAGCCCTTTGTGTGTTTCCGATGTAAAATTTTATGGTGATTCCGAATCTGTAATCAGCTTTTCGATAAGTTGTTTTGTTCTCGAGTTATGGAAACTTTTATAATTTTCACCCAAAACTTTAACATTTGTAATTTTGATGCAGCACCACATTTGTCACCAAAAAAGACCATCAAACACCCAAAAATTTCGAAATATTTTGTCATTTTAAGAATCAGCGCCGAAAATTTGCATATAGAGATCAAAACCGCAAAAGAATATCATTTTTGAAAAATTCTAAAAAATTGTTCACTTTTGGTGCAGTTTGGTCAGTTGTAATGATGAGGAAATGTTAATGTCATTTTTTCACGTTGGCTTCTTTGGAACTCTCTCTATCTACTTTTTAACTACTCAACCGATTTTCGTTCTGTTTCTGCAGAATTATGTAGAGGAATATTCCGCGCAAAAATTGTGTTGACAGAATTTTAAATTCTTGAAGAATAATATTTCAAAAAATTTGATGGTCTTTTTTGTTGTCAAATGTGGTGCTGCACCAAAATTAAAAATTTGCAAATTTTGAGTTAAAATTACAGAAGTGCCATAACTCGAGAACGAAACAACTTATGGAAAACTGATTTCAAATTCGGAATCACCATAAATTTTACATCGGAGAACACAATAAAAAAAAATGACCCCTTCTCACGGTTGTGAAGGGGTGAACCACCCTTCCCCCTTAAATTTCACCAAAAATTGCCAAAGATATTATCAAAAGACTAAGTTGTAAATTTCGAGACGTAAATCGCTTGAATTCTAATGTTTTTGTCTTAATTCTAGAATATTTATTACGCGTAATGAAGGTGGATCATTTTAAACACTCAGCTAAATAATAATTAACTATCACCTTTTATTTATTTTTGCTATTAATATAATCCCTAATCCCTTTTGATGCTAGCACTGAAATTTTACAATTTACCCCCCATGGGGTGTATATTCTAGAATAAAGACAAACAAAATATTAGAATTATATTGATTTACGTGACTAAATGTATAAATCTTTGATTTCTTTTAATTTTGATAATATATCCAGAAGTTATTGGTGAAATTTAAAAATGATATCTAGATTACAATCAAAAGACGAAAAATAAAGCCGATTGAGGTGGCTAAATATTGCCAAAAATGCGTTTTTTAACGGCTTGTTGTATCGAAATAGCTCATAAATTAAAAAATCCAGCTATGCCAGCAGTAAGAAAAGTTGTCAAACTAAAAATTTATTGTCATACCAAATTTCGTAGCATATGATTGAATTTTGAAAAAATGAGAGGGGGGGGGCTCCTCCGACTTGCTAAAAATGGTTGTTGTATTAAGGGAGATGTGTCGTTTATGGAGATATTTATATTATTTACATTCTAATGGGAAGGTAATAAAAGTTTTAACTAAATATTTAATTACTAATTTATTTCTACAAACAAGCAGCAAATATAATTAAGTTAACCCTCTTTATCGTAAAGATCAAGGTTATAATGTTCCCCGTAGACTTGTAAATGTTCGAATAACTCAGACTTTTGCGCTTCCAGATTCTCCGGCAGTTCCTTATAAACGTTGCTAAACAAATGCGACACTTTGGGTTTACGTTTCGCTTCGCTCTTTGCGAAAGCCTTCATTACCTTCTCTCTGGCTTTCTTCTTCCATACCTCCTCCTGGTCTTTGCTCCACAACTGGTTATTTAACATGTAGTTCCTTAGACGCGATATGGGATGGTCTGTCTGATCCCAATAGGATACCTCGTCTACAGACCTGTAGGCCGAAGAGTCATCGCTGGTGCTATGGTGGCCTATCCTGTATGTCATCGCTTCCACCAACACTGGTTTATTCTCCCGCAGACATATCTCTTTGGCAGCTCTCGACACGTTATACATGGCGAATACGTCATTACCATCAACACGTAAAGTTTGCATTCCGTAGGCTGGGCCTCTCGCCGCCACACCGTCGCTGCGATACTGCTCGCTGGTGGGCGTGCTGATTGCGTAGCCGTTGTTCCGACACAGAAACACAATCGGGCAGTCCAAAGTCGCTGCAAAGTTCATAGCCGCGTGGGCGTCCCCTTCGCTAGAGGCGCCTTCTCCGAAGAAACAAACAACCACGTTGGATTTCTTCGCTAATTTATAAGCGTAAGCGACGCCCACAGCTTGCGGCATTTGTGTGGCAAGCGGGCTCGATATGGTCGCGAAGCCATGTCGAGCCGAGCCGTAATGGACCGGCATCTGATGGCCCTGCCCGAGATCGTCTTTGTTCCCGTAGCACTGATCCATAAACATCTCTAGCGGGTAGTCCCGCCACATAAGGACACCAGCCTCCCGGTACTGCCCAAATATAAGATCATCTGTATTCAACGCAGCCGCAGTGCCAATGTGAGTCGCCTCTTCCCCGTAGTTGGTCATGTAGAAGGAGATCCTCCCCTGTCTTTGCGATTCGTACATTATCCGGTCCATCTGGTTTAGAAGCGTCATCTTCAGGTACATCTCTATGATGGTTTTGGGTTTGAGTTTAGGGTCGTCGTCACCGACTATTTCTCCCTTTCGGTTCATAACGCGGTAGACGGGGATTGTGGAGCTGGACGGATCGATGAACTCGAGTTTACTCGTGAAGGAGGCTCGAGCGCCGAGGAACTGGGGTGTGTCGTCGTCTGCGTAGTGTTCGGCTACGGGTGGTTCAGGACTGTAGCGTCGGTGGGGTTGGCGACACATCGGCGTCGCGATGGGAGATAGTCGCCATCGCGAGGAAGGGAGTGCGAATCTATGTAACCCGTGGATTAAAACCATGGTGATTATTACTGTATTACAGTATTACCTGTATACAGATATATAGACCTAGGCCGGTAGGCCTACACTGATCAGCTGATAGGGATCCTACGCCTACCGCTACAATAATTCCAGCCAGAATTAGTACTGTAACTGTAGTACAAGTACAGTAGTACCGGTACTAAATGTACTACTGTACTGCTGTAGTACAGTAGTAACAGTAACAGAGTAGTAAGTTCTGAAGTTATCGAATTTCGGCAGTACAGCAGTACCGGTAGGTACTGGCAATTGAAGGATCTCCGATTTGACAACATGCACGACTGTACCACTTCGAACTTCAAACATCACTTCGAAAAATTATTGAACACAGACAACGCACGAACTGGTAGTGATGAATTTCTGGATTCCCCATACATACCAGAGGTCGATGACCCCTTCACCGAAAGGGAACTTGCAGATGCGCTTAGCGAAATTAAAATTAATAAAGGTTATATAGGAATTGGACTGGGGATACTCACCGCTTTACCGCGTCAATGGCTTTTGCTATTGCTATCAATTTTTAACATTGTTTTTCAGAATATATGTTATCTTAGCTCATGGGTTATCAGTAAACTGGTGGTCCTTTTCAAATCAGGTAGTAGATCTTCTTGCGACAATTATAGAGGGATTTCAATTATGGATTCACTGGGTAAATTATATGATTTATTATTGAACTCTAGACTTCTTAGGTGGTGTAATATAGATAAATGTCAACTACTACTAGGATCGGCATGCTGCATTGCAGCTGCATTTTTAAGAATGCTGTGCCGGCTTGTCAACAAAATTGCACCGCCACAACTCCCTATCACCCATGACATTTGCTAGATCATCCGCATCTTTAAGGCCAGTGTCCTTTAAGATGCGTCTCAAGAAAGTCATGGGCTGTCCACCATGCTTATTCACTCCATGAGGCTGCCAAAGTACAAGATTATGCACTGGCTGGTCCTCACGGCGAAAGCAATGTCCTGCAAAGCGGAGGCGATTTTGTTCTAGTGTCAAGCTTGGGGGAACCAATGAGACACCTCCAATGTTATATAGTGTCTGGTTGGAGATGTGTGCATTGTACTTGACACAATGAACCCGGCGTAGCATTCTTGTGAATGTGCCATCCAGAGATTTGGTGTCCTCAGCAGTTAGAGCCCAGCATGGACTCCCGTAGAGGAGTACTGGAACTACTGCGGCTCGAAATAATCGGACCTTAAGTTTCTGATTAATTCTCGGTGTCTTCCAAATCCTGGAAAGCCTATTCAAGGCTGCCCATGCCTTTCCCTTACGTATTCGAAGGTCCTCACCTGACTTCCGGATCCATGATCCCAGGTAACAGAAGTCGTCCACATGCTCAAGCATACCATCCTTTGAGCTTATGCTCATCCGATCAGAGACTTGCTGAGGACTTTCAAAGTTAACTGTCAGAATTTTGGTCTTTCTGGAGTTAATAAAAAGACCAACACTAGAAGCAGCATGTTCTAATGAGCTGAGGAGCCGTTGGGCTCCCTCTAATGATTCTGAGAGTACTCCTAAGTCATCAGCAAAGTCTAGATCAGTTAGGTACTTGGCAGGATTTCCTCGACTTCTGGAGCCAGTAGGTGGAGTTATCATCACCCCATCATCATTATAATGATCTAAGGACATGCGTAGAACATAGTCAACCACAGTAATGAACAAGAATGGTGCAAGTGTGTCTCCTTGGAGGACGCCCCATAACACTTCAAATGGTTCTGTGTCACCGTCAACAGTAGACACAAATGTTGTCGAACCATCGTATACTGATCTGATTGCTGCAATAATTTCATCAGGAATCCCATATAATGAAAGTATGCTGAACATACGTGAGCGAGAGACTGAATCAAAGGCCTTGAAGAAGTCAACAAAGATAACAGCCAGATGCCTGTCTTTCTTTTTTGATAACTCTTCAATTATCCTTCTAAGTGCCAAAATGGGCTCCATGGTCCCACGACCTTTACGGAACCCATTCTGATTTCCACGGAGCAGTCTCTCAATGGGATCCCTGATGCGATTTAATAGAATCCTATTGTATAGCTTTGCAGCAATCTAGATCAATGAGATTCCCCGAAAAGAACCATAGAGTGTTAGGTTGCCCTTCTTGGGAACTGGCACCAACTTATTTGTTTTCATTTCTTGTGGGACTCTTGTTGTTCGGTACATGTCTACTACTGTATGATGGGATAGATGAGCTTTAAACACTCAGGTATTTTAAAGACCTCAGGGGGAACACCATCTACTCCACTGGCACGATTGGTCTTAATGCTCTTTGCAGCAACCTTCACTTCTGCAAAGGAGATATCGCCAATGGGAATATCTGGGAGTACAGACTCAGACACTTTTACTTCTATAAAGTTATCAGGCAATACCCTGTCATTATTGAGGAGCTTTTCAAAGTGGGCTTTCCAACCATTGAGGCGATCGGCTGGTGATTCAGCCTTAACCTTGGTGGTTGGTTGGCTTTTCCGCCCAGTAAGCAGATTGATCGATTTCCATGCCTGGGATGATTGCCTGCTGTCGTCAGCATCATTGATGGCATCAACCTGTTGGTTTATTAGCTCCTGTAGATTAGCAGAGTACTGCCTGTTCAGGGACCTAGATGCAGCCTTAACTGCATTCTTGGCCGCTGTAGTCTGTTTGAGTCGGGACTCTTTCTGCGCCTTATGAAGGTCATTTCGGCACTTTTCGGTCATTTCACAACCTTTTCAAATCAGGTAGTAGATCTTCTTGCGACAATTATAGAGGGATTTCAATTATGGATTCACTGGGTAAATTATATGATTTATTATTGAACTCTAGACTTCTTAGGTGGTGTAATATAGATAAATGTCAAGCAGGGGGGTTAAAGAACAGAGGTTGTATCGAGCAGATTCTAACTTTGAGGCTGCTGATTGATTTAGCTCTGTTCAAGAAAGTAAAACTTTTTCTACTTTTTGTAGATTTTAGCAAAGCTTATGACCGAGTGCCGAGGGATGCAATGGTTCAATACTTAAAGTGTCTTGGTTGTGGTAGGGTTATGTTGCTAGCGATTCAGGCAATATATCGTTGTACTAGGAGTATATTAAAATCAGCAATAATTTTCGTTTCTATTGGAGTGCGCCAGGGCGCACCAACCAGTTGTATTCTTTTTTGTATTTACTTAAATCGATTAGTCACAATGGTAAAAAATGTAATAGATCGCGATGGTTTCATTGGTGCAATAAATATCCTACTTCTAATGGACGATACGGTGCTTTTGGCAACTAGTCGTGAGAATTTAAATAAAAAGTACTTTGCGTTGTGTGAGTTTTGTAGCATATCTGGGATGGTAATAAATAAAAAGAAAACTAAGTTTTTTGTAGTCAACGGGTCAACGGACGATAAATTACCTTTACATTGTAACGATATTATTGTAGAACACTGTACTAGTTATGTGTATCTAGGGAGCCTATTTACAGAAGATGGCAAGATGTCATCTGTGTTTAAATTATTAGAACGTAAGTTTGAAGAAACAACGAATAAATTCATAATATTTTGTACTGTAAACTCTTCAATGCCATTTATTTTAAAGAAACGTGTGCTTGAAGCTGGGGTTATGTCGTCATTGCTGTATGCGTCAGAGGGATGGCTCACAAACAACGTGAAAGTAGTTGACAAATATTATCACCGTATGGTAAAGTCCCTTTTGGGCGTCAGAGATCAGACACCAACTGATCCGTGTTTGATAGAAGTTGGTCTCCCCCCCATAATACATCGGATTCATAGATCCAGGCAGCGGTTCTACTCCAAAGCGATGACGTACAACATTGACACCCCCTTCAGACAGGCGTTGGAGTTGTGCAGGGCTGCTAATAGTCCAGGTTATAGGTTGCTTACTCATGTAGACAAATCGAGTGGCCTAGATGCAGTGTCTAGCCGTATTTTTAATAAACCGGATAAATGTACGAAATTTTATACATATCGAACTATTTTGAATAAAGGTATGTCCGTGCACCCGATATATTGTGTAAGTAAGCCATATATTCCTGATTACTTAAGAGTTGCTTTTACACGTATCCGTTTAATGAGTCACAAACTCAGAATTGAAACTGGACGTTGGACACGGACGCCCTCTCCCGAGCGCGTATGTGTCTGTAATAATATTTCTATTCAAGATGAAAAACATGTTCTTATTTGTTGTCCACTATCTACACCTTTGCGTTCTAGTTACCCCAATATGAATTTTGATAACCTTGATGCATTATTATATAACAACAACCTACTTGATTTGTGCAGTTACATAACTAAGGTATTGAAGTTATATGAAACCTAGGACTAATTATATTGCATTATATTTAAAAATGTCTGTGAAACACATTGTTTTATATGGTTTTATTGGTAACATTGTTTATGGCTGAATTAGTATTATTAGTATAGTTATAGTTATAATATTAGTATTAGCAATACGATTTAGATATGATTTAAATATGATATGATTTATGTATTATAGTATACGAAAATAAACGGCGCTCCAGGCGCTACCTAACTAACTAACTAACTACCCACCCATATGGTGGGGGTGTTTGAAAAAGGTGGACTGGATACAGAAAACATGGACAACGGACAGACCAATCATTATGTAAAGCAGTTTGTAGCAATTGGTCTGTCCACCTTTTTCAAGTTTTCGCTTTCTTAGTTACATAATTGGGAATAAGATGTGTGTTTGAAAAAGGTGGACTGGACACATGCACAAAAACATAGATAATAGTCTAACCAATCAGAAACGTCCTAGGCGTATCTCCTAGGCGTATCTACCCCCCCCCCCCCCCCCCCCCGCGCAGTATTGCCCCCCTATAGACTTACAGCATAATAATAGTAGGTTTAGCGTACCGTACAGAACTTTAACTTGGATTTATTGGTTTATTTTTGTGGTTGGGTTAGTTGGTCAGGCCCAAACCCTAATTAAAACTGTCATTAGTAACCCTATGACCTTAAAGTCCCGATGCTCTAGGCCTAATCTAAGACATTTTGTGGAATTTAGGATCCAAAATATTTAAGGTTGGGGTTACATGACAGTTTTAATTAAGGTTTTGGGCCTCCATTTCCACTTTGAATTAGGGTTTTGGACCGCCACTCCCAAAATATGGGGACTTATTTACCCCCCTCGCTGCGCTCGGTCGTTTAATAACAGATCTCGGGATGAATGGTAAATAAAGCATATTATATTTCCCTCTCAGTGCAATAGGTAGTTATTATAATTAACTTTATACTATAATGAGTTAGAATATTGACGTTCCAAAACTGATGCTAAGGCTCAGCTCACAGACTTTGTGGCTCGCCCGGGACTCGCCCCATATTATTGAACTAGGCCTATATCGACAACTTCGGTTGGTCACAATAAGTATGGGATAATAATAACAATAATAATCCATAAAAACCTTCTGAATTTTTTTGAAAAACGTGGACAGAGCTGCTATAATGTGCAAATCAATCTGATTGGTCAATTCATTGCCTGTTCTTTCTCAACCCAGTCCAGCTTATTCGAATTTGAAAAAGGTAGACAACAAAGCTGAAAAAGGTGGACATGCTGTGTGACGCAAATCGCCCGTGATTGGTCTGTCCATTGTCCATATTTTCTGTTCTGTGTCCAGTCCACCTTTTTCAAACACTCCCCATGGTGGTCGGTTTGTAAATTTAAATTTAATGTTCTAATTTTCAAGTTTCAACAAAAATACAGAGTCTGGCGATGACGACTCTCACACTTGACTATAATGCTGTAATGGCTACACTCTAGTTCCCTAGGCCAGGTTGCACACATTGACTTAGTTAAGTACTGTAGCAAACTTAAATTAAGTTTAAGTACGAGAAAAATTGGAATTGCGTTGCACAGTTTTTTTCTTACTTAAGTAGATACTTAAAATTTAGATATAAGTGTATATTTTTAAGTCTGCCAAAAACGTATCTTAGCAGGAATTTTTAGGTGAAAAATGTCAGTATTTCCTATAAGTCTACCAATCCATCATCCTCAGAAGAGGAAATCTTACACAACATTTACGAGCTGTGTAATGAAACATAATTTTTTGACCGATTCCGGTTCTGCAAGGACAATTGTCGGTTTGGAATCTGATTCGCCCTATATCGACAGAATCCAAGCTGGTAACAAAGGCCTAACTGTTGGCAGTGACCCTACCATATTTTATGCAATTGGGAGCTTCCTGCATCTAGCTGGGAGACAGTTCACAAATCATCCGCTAGTGGAGCCGTTCGGGATGTTTCAATCACCCTGATCCAAAAATAAGACCAGTTTGTGAAATTCCCTTCTACACTCAGCGCAATTGAAAAAGTTTAAGCAGAATTCTTTGAAATTGCTGGTTTTCCTGGAGTTTACTTCTAGGCACTAATTTTTCAATATTAATTTAACATTAAATGGAACACTAATATTTGTATACATCTTTGTTACCATTTACTTATATTGATTGTATTTAGGATAAAATCAAGACAAAGAAATCTTTCATGAGCCTCTATGCTAGGCTATAATAAACTGGCTGGGATTCCCTTTACTTGGGCGTTGATAGCTTGTTGGTGCTGTAAACTACATTATGTACAAGATCAGTACATTGTGTGGGCACCGCCCCTTTCCTTAAAAAGGTTTCGGAATGTTAGCCCATCCCTTTGACCCTTTCACATATAGTTGGCATTCCCCCCCCCCCCCCCCCCCCCCCCAAATATGTAGATAAACCAATGCACACACACATTCTATGGTAACGGATAACCAATCTATTGTAACCTTTGTACTAGCTAGCTACGACCATGTTATTCCAATTAGTTAAAGTATTTTGGAGAGGAATGCCTTCAGCTCTCTTTGACAGGTGAATTCAATCCTGATTGGATGGTATTAATAGGAGTTGGCGTAATGTTTAAAAAGCTGAAAACGATTCTTTATGATTGGTTGATATTTCTGAATTTACGTCATTGTTATGTAAGATAAGAGGTTGCCAATAATGCGAGTGTCACAGTAAGTTATATATAAGGCAAGGGCGCGGTGTGGTGTGGAGTACTGGAGTACGGAGTAGGCCTATCTGTTTTATATCATTTTCATTGTTATTGGTTGTTTCTGAAAAATATTTTGTGAAAATGGCAGAAATTATTTGCGAATCCCCTGTTACAACTGGTATTAACTCTTATTCATTAATGCCATCCTACGTTGCGACTTCTGAAGGCTTGGATATACTTAATGGCCATGGATTCACTCACAGCACAAAGAATGCCCATTTACTGTTAATGTTCGCTGGGGATTTACAAGTTGTATTGAAGATCCTACAAGGCCAGAGACAAAGATCAGTTAAAGAACGCGAAAGGGTGAGTCTTTATTTATAATTAATAAACGCCATGCCAGCCAGCGCCATACTGCCATACAGTACAGTTTGTTTGCGTTTCTTCATACTTACTATGTGTCATTTTATTTATGCCGATTATTTTATTACAACATTTTTACATTAGTCAGACACCTGGTACTATTAATGGCGAATTATAACTTTCGGTCCGTCTAAACAAAACACCCAACACAACAAGTCACACGAAATCACTCAAAAAAACTAGCAAACTGTACTTAGGCAACATCATTTTAGTAAATTTGGTATTATAACTGCGGAATGCGTGGATGAAACTTTTAATATTAAATCGAAAATGTTACAATTTTTAAATATAATTACATATGTTCTCAATATGTTCTCAGTCAAGCCATGCGTGTTGCTAATTGTAAAGTGCAACTTTTTACACAAATTATTTGCATGTACGATTTATTTTCTTTCCCAGGACCTGAATAGAAGCAGACGTCAACGTTTCCACGAAACAATCAAACAGCTGGTGTCAGAAGGTTATCCAGACCATCAGGCCTTCATAGCAGTCTGGCACAATGATGGCGACATAGAGACAGCGAGACGGAGTCTGCAGAAGAAATTCAATCTACGGAGGACAGAGTCAGACAATGAAATAGATAGCGAGGATGTCAACAACATACAGGAGCCGCTTACAGAAAGTGTCGCTACTGAAACCGAACCTGAGGAGTACCGGTATGTGATTGAGAAGCAAGACGTTGAATTGTTGGAAAAACTTACTCTTTGTCACTACAAACATTGTGAAAAGGTTTTAGAAAAAACTAAAGATTTCGAAGCCGCTAAAACTCATCTTTGTATTTATAGAGAAACCAAATTACAATCTGTGAGAACTACAGAAGAGAGACGCGATAAAGTTAATGAGTTGATTAAAATTACAGGTTACTCCCGAGAAAGGTGTAAGAATATTCTAGAACATTTCGGTTGGAATTTAGAGAAAACTGTTAATAAATTTAATAAACATAAATCGAAAACAGAAAGTGTTTCGGAGAATAAGGATGAGTCATCCGGTACAAACAATTCAGATTTCGAATTAACGAATTTGCCGGAACTTCGGGATAAAGAGCAATATTTCTACTCGAAGCAAACCTTGCGGGATCTAATACGCCTCCTCGCGGGGTTCGACAATCCTTGTTGTCTGAGTTGTCCTTCGGTTGGCGACGCCTTCTATCAGATGCGACGACACGTGACCGTGCTGGACATAGACGAACGGTTTAATTATTTACCGGGGTTTCGCTACTTCGATCTCAACTCTCCCACGGTTTTGGATGACAACTTCGATATAATTCTGTTCGATCCTCCGTTCTTCCAGATTCCGATGGAGCGGTTGGTTGCCGCGGTGGACAAAGTATCAGATGGGAAGGACGAAGGTCAACCTTTTATTATCAGTTTCGTTAAACGCAAGCAGAAGACCTTGTTAGATAGTTTCCATAGATACCGGCTTAGGGCTACTAATTACTACCCCGAGTACGCGTCTGTGAAAAGCAGTAAGAGACTAAATTATCTATTTTATACCAACTGGGATGGACTTCCAAACAACGCAAAAGATCTAATCATATAACAAGTTAATATTTATTATAACTAAAGTATAGAATTTAAGTTGTGAAGTACTTGTTTTTTATCATTTTATTTCCCTCTGATTACTTATTTACATTGCCGTATATTGATATTAACAGCAGAGTAGACCTGAGACCATTGCTTTGATTATCTTGAACCGTCCTCGTGAATAAAGTACAGACGTTGACGTGCATATATCATAAATAATTAACGTGACTGCACTAATTGCTTGGAAAGGAAACGTGCCTATTGTGTTGTTGTTGTTGTTGTTTATTGTTTTCTTACTTCTCAAATTTCATACTCTAAAATTTTTGTGTTCGTTTAATCTCATGGTCTTGTCATGTTTACTTTACGTCTATGCATTAAATAATTACATATTATTAATATGATTTAAGATGATACATTTTAATTTATTAGTACCGGTATAATAATATGTGTAATGTGTATTAAGATATAATAACTATTTCTATTAGTTACAACCTGCTACCGCGAATGCGGTGGTGAAATTGGAACCTGAGGGTGATGGACAATTACAGTATAATAAATGCTTCAGGCCAGGCCCTCTGATAAGAACACCATCAATTATCATCACACACATAATAAGAGCCCAATAATAACCAACAATAATAACCAACAATAATAACCAACAATAATAACCAACAATAATAACCAACAATAATAACCAACAATAATAACCAACAATAATAACCAACAATAATAACCAACAATAATAACCAACAATAATAACCAACAATAATAACCAAAAAAAGGCCAGAATCGCCTTTGTTTACTTCACCTATTTGTGTACCGTAATGATTTCCATATAACGACTATTCTTCTTCTCTCTGTTTATAAATTTCTGTTAAGAAATATAAATTCTTCTCGATGAATTTCAAAATGACTATAAAGTAAATTTGTAATGCACAGTGTTATTTTATTTCTCACATTTACAGTGCAGCTCACCTGAGCGCATAAGCTATGCTTTGCTGAGGTTAGTACTTTGGTTGAAGTCGGAATTCGGGGGGTGCAATTGTTTTCTTTAGATTTATACTGTAGACCTACTAACTAGACTTAGTCAGTTGTAACTATTAAACAATATCGTACAGTAATTATCCTAAGGCCTCAGGGGGGTGGGTTGGGTTGGTAACACGTGCATGCTCTCATTAAATATTTTAGTTGAATCGTGTTGGGTATAGGTTTAGATTTATTACATCATTATATTGGATATTATACGAGTCCTATGGGCTCAATCAATCAGAGCGCCTGCTATCAAATAAACTACTATCATATTTATTATTTATTTATTTTTGAAGTAAATAATAATAGTATAAATTCCTTAGTTTACTTACCGATCTGTTTATTTACCGGTAATTTATTTCCCGCAGTTCCGAAGAGGAAGACTTTGCCTCCGAGGATCCCTCCACATTGGACTCCTGGGTGTTCGACCGATTCTCCCAGTGGATTTCTAATGTATCCCAATCGGATTCTCTGCACCGCGATATTTCCAGAGACGGGACTATTATCTTCCTGCATTTGCTGGGAATGGACACGACCGGTCACTCATACAGACCACATTCTGATGAATATCGACAAAATATGCAAGTTAGTAATCCTCTCCCTTATGCAAGTATATTGAATGTATCAAATACATCATCATATTTTGGTCCGTTATCCGCTTAACCAAAGAGTCCCTCCCTGACATGACTGCAAGGCCTTCACTTGTAGAACTCCATGCCTAGCTTCGAGCTTAGAACTTCAAATTTCCCGCGGGAGCCATTCAGCAATAAAATCTGTAATTCATGAACCCGTCTTCAGTTCAGCTACACTCAGCTACCACATGGGCACATGGCCGTCTTCAGTTCAGCTACACTCCGCTACCACATGGGCACATGGCATATCGATTGGGTGTCGTTACATCTATTCTAAAGTACTTTAGTTACAAACCCGTAAAAACGACATTAGTTCCAATGGAATAATAGTCTCTTAGTTCTAAACCGGACAGCATTTGTTCTAAACCGGATACATCAATAGTTCGAATCAAAGCGTCAGTAGTTCTAATTGTGAACGTCATTAGTTTCAATTGATTAGCACACACAACTAATATTAATTCCCCACCTCCGCCTGTCCCTTCCTAATTCCCAACTAAAATCATTTCCAAGTTACCTTGCAACGTTATATAAAGTTATTTACATTTAAAGAATAGCATGAAATGCAAATACCGTTAACCTGGGCTATTGATTTATCTTTTATTGTTTTGTTAGAAAAACCTACTACTGTACTACACCTACGCCACACCCCATCCTGGCCCTAACGTACTACTACTGTACTACACCTCCGCCACACTCCATCCTGGCCCTAACGTACTACTACTGTACTACACCTCCGCCACACCCCATCCTGGCCCCAACGTACTACTACTGTACTACACCTCCGCCACACCCCATCCTGGCCCTAACGTACTACTACTGTACTACACCTCCGCCACACTCCATCCTGGCCCTAACGTACTACTACTGTACTACACCTCCGCCACACTCCATCCTGGCCCTAACGTACTACTACTGTACTACACCTACGCCACACCCCATCCTGGCCCTAACGTACTACTACTGTACTACACCTCCGCCACACCCCATCCTGGCCCTAACGTACTACTACTGTACTACACCTCCGCCACACTCCATCCTGGCCCTAACGTACTACTACTACTGTACTACACCTCCGCCACACTCCATCCTGGCCCTAACGTACTACTACTGTACTACACCTCCGCCACACTCCATCCTGGCCCTAACGTACTACTACTGTACTACACCTCCGCCACACCCCATCCTGGCCCTAACGTACTACTACTGTACTACACCTACGCCACACCCCATCCTGGCCCTAACGTACTACTACTGTACTACACCTCCGCCACACCCCATCCTGGCCCTAACGTACTACTACTGTACTACACCTCCGCCACACTCCATCCTGGCCCTAACGTACTACTACTACTGTACTACACCTCCGCCACACTCCATCCTGGCCCTAACGTACTACTACTGTACTACACCTCCGCCACACTCCATCCTGGCCCTAACGTACTACTACTGTACTACACCTCCGCCACACTCCATCCTGACCCTAACGTACTACTTCTACTGTACTACACCTCCGCCACACTCCATCCTGGCCCTAACGTACTACTACTACTGTACTACACCTCCGCCACACTCCATCCTGGCCCTAACGTACTACTACTACTGTACTACACCTCCGCCACACTCCATCCTGGCCCTAACGTACTACTACTGTACTACACCTCCGCCACACTCCATCCTGGCCCTAACGTACTACTACTGTACTACACCTCCGCCACACTCCATCCTGGCCCTAACGTACTAACTACTGTACTACACCTCCGCCACACCCCATCCTGGCCCTAACGTACTAACTACTGTACTACACCTCCGCCACACCCCATCCTGGCCCTAACGTACTACTACTGTACTACACCTCCGCCACACTCCATCCTGGCCCTAACGTACTACTACTGTACTACACCTCCGCCACACTCCATCCTGGCCCTAACGTACTACTACTACTGTACTACTGTACTGAACCAATGAAAAATGTTCGAAATTTGGGTGCCTATTTTGACTCAACAATGTCAATGGAAACTTTCGTTAGTCGAACATCTAGTGGTGTATCATATCACTTAAGAAATCTTCGGAAAATACGGCCATATCTTACACAATCGGCAGCAGAAAAGCTAGTTCATTCCTTGATATCAAGTCGTTTGGATTATTGTAATTCACTTTACTATGGCATCGCTGAATATCAATTAGATCGATTACAACGATTGCAGAATATGGCTGCCCGTCTCGTGACCCGTATACAAAAGTATGATCATATCACACCGATTCTAAAACGGCTTCACTGGTTGCCTGTAAGACAACGCATTGAGTTTAAAATACTGTTGCTAGTATACAAGTCTGTTAATGGTCAATCCCCAGATTATATCCAAGAATTAACCACCATATACACGAATCCATATAACAGCCGTTCTGGAAATACTGTGACGCTGGAAATTCCTACGTATAAACACAGAACGCTCGGTGAGCGCGCCTTCGCAGTATCGGGACCTACATTGTGGAATAAATTACCAACTAAAATACGTGCCGCAACATCTATTGAAATATTTAAGAAGAACCTCAAAACTCATTTATTCGATAAAGCGTTTCCAACCCCATCTTAATTAACTTACTTTTAATTAAATACGTTATTTCTACCGAAGTATCTTAATTTCTTAATTCGCCTTGCTACGTTTTAGTACTTTCAATTAACTTCATTATTTTTACTTCGAACTGCCTTGCTTCCACATAATGATGTAAATAGATATTACTTATTTTTTACCGAACTATTTTAATTTGCCTTCCTTGTTTTAAGTATTTTAATTATTATGATTAATTAATTGTGAACTACTTCTTGTAATGTCATTGTTAACTCGAAAGTTGCAGCGCTTAGAGTATAATTTTAAATTTAAGTTTTTAGCGCTAAATAAATATAATTTGATTGAATTTGATTGACTACACCTCCGCCACACTCCATCCTGGCCCTAACGTACTACTACTGTACTACACCTCCGCCACACTCCATCCTGGCCCTAACGTACTACTACTGTACTACACCTCCGCCACACTCCATCCTGGCCCTAACGTACTACTACTGTACTACACCTCCGCCACACTCCATCCTGGCCCTAACGTACTACTACTGTACTACACCTCCGCCACACTCCATCCTGGCCCTAACGGACTACTACTGTACTACACCTCCGCCACACTCCATCCTGGCCCTAACGTACTACTACTGTACTACACCTCCGCCACACCCCATCCTGGCCCTAACGTACTACTACTGTACTGCACCTCCGCCACACCCCATCCTGGCCCTAACGTACTACTACTGTACTACACCTCCGCTACACTCCATCCTGGCCCTAACGTACTACTACTGTACTACACCTCCGCCACACTCCATCCTGGCCCTAACGTACTACTACTGTACTACACCTCCGCCACACTCCATCCTGGCCCTAACGTACTACTACTGTACTACACCTCCGCCACACCCCATCCTGGCCCTAACGTACTACTACTACTGTACTACACCTCCGCCACACTCCATCCTGGCCCTAACGTACTACTACTGTACTACACCTCCGCCACACTCCATCCTGGCCCTAACGTACTACTACTGTACTACACCTCCGCCACACTCCATCCTGACCCTAACGTACTACTTCTACTGTACTACACCTCCGCCACACTCCATCCTGGCCCTAACGTACTACTACTACTGTACTACACCTCCGTCACATTCCATCCTGGCCCTAACGTACTACTACTGTACTACACCTCCGCCACACTCCATCCTGACCCTAACGTACTACTTCTACTGTACTACACCTCCGCCACACTCCATCCTGGCCCTAACGTACTACTACTACTGTACTACACCTCCGTCACATTCCATCCTGGCCCTAACGTACTACTACTGTACTACACCTCCGCCACACTCCATCCTGACCCTAACGTACTACTTCTACTGTACTACACCTCCGCCACACTCCATCCTGGCCCTAACGTACTACTACTACTGTACTACACCTCCGTCACATTCCATCCTGGCCCTAACGTACTACTACTGTACTACACCTCCGCCACACTCCATCCTGACCCTAACGTACTACTTCTACTGTACTACACCTCCGCCACACTCCATCCTGGCCCTAACGTACTACTACTACTGTACTACACCTCCGTCACATTCCATCCTGGCCCTAACGTACTACTACTGTACTACACCTCCGCCGCACCCCATCCTGGCCCTAACGTACTACTACTGTACTACACCTCCGCCACACTCCATCCTGGCCCTAACGTACTACTACTGTACTACACCTCCGCCACACTCCATCCTGGCCCTAACGTACTACTACTGTACTACACCTCCGCCACACCCCATCCTGGCCCTAACGTACTGCTACTACTGTACTACACCTCCGCCACACCCCATCCTGGCCCTGACGTACTACTACTGTACTACACCTCCGCCACACCCCATCCTGGCCCTAACGTACTACTACTGTACTACACCTCCGCCACACCCCATCCTGGCCCTATTATGGAAGTGGCATGACTTTTAGATTGTAACTTTTCGATGATCGATCTTTGTGTTTTATGCATACGGGCCAATATACTGCATAGACTAAAAAGACCCGGCAACCTTGTTGGAAGGATCCTAACCAAGTAAATCAATAGACAAATAAATCAAGTATATAAGTTATAAGTGTATCCCACGCCCACTCACGTAAAAACAACCACAATCAATTATGGTTGCTACAGTAGGTAATTACCATTGCCATTGCGTTTGGAACTACTGACGCCCTGATTAGAACAACTGACGTTTAGTTTAGAACTAAAGTATCTTTTCATTTAGAACTGAAGTCCATTGGAACTAGAGTACTTTTAACGTAAGTAACGGGATACCGGGCATATACATATATAATGCATGCCCCTGCATGCATATTGCATAATACATACCGTAGTACAGTAGATAACATGGTATGAAGGAATAAACGGGGTGTAAACGTTAAGCAGACAGTGGTGCCGACAGTGGAGCAGACACCTGGTACGGGCAGTGGTGCAGACACCTGGTGCGGACAGTGGTGCAGACACTGGTGCAGACAGTGGTGCAGACACTGGTGCAGACAGTGGTGAAGACAGTGGTGCAGTCACTGGTGCAGACAGTGGTGCAGACACTGGTGCAGGCAGTGGTGCAGACACCTGGTGCGTACACTGGTGCAGACACTGGTGCAAACACTGGTGCAGACAGTGGTGCAGACAGTGGTGCAGACAGTGGTGCAGACACTGATACAGACAGTGGTGCAGACAGTCGTGCAGACAGTGGTGCAGACACTAGTTCAGACAGTGGTGCAGAAAGTGGTGCAGATAGTGGTGCAGACAGTGGTCCAGACAGTGATGCAGACAGTGATGTAGACACCGGGTGCAGACAGTGGCGCAGACAATAGTGCAGTCAGTGGGGCAGACAGTGGTGCAGACAATGGTGCAGACAGTGGTGCAGACAGTGGTGCAGACAGTGGTGCAGACAGTGGTGCAGACAGTGATGCAGACAGTGGTGCAGACACCGGGTGCAAACAGTGGTGCAGACACTGGTGCAGACAGTGGTGCAGACAGATCTTCCTTAGCTTTCTCAACCTTGTTGATGTTGATGTTGATGTTTACGGTTGTTGGTTGTTCGGTTTTTACTTTGTAGGCTATCTTGAGATCTTCTCTCTTACAAGTAACCTCAGAGTCTTGCCTTGGCACATATTATTTTCGTTGGGGTTTCTGGGGAATATGCCTCTTGGCTGATTCCTTGTGGGCTTTTATTATATTCTGGTATATTGAAATGGTAGACTGGTCTTCGTCCATTTAAATAAGTACTTCAATGCGGTTTTGAACTTCTCCTGCTGGGCTCTAACTGCTGAGGATACCAAATCTTTGCATGGCACATTCGCAAGAATGCTACGCCGGGTTCACTGTGTCAAGTACAATGTACACATCTCTAACCAGACACTATAAAACATTGGAGGTGTCTCATTGGTTCCCCCAAGCTTGACACTAGACAAAGCCGCCTCCGCTTTGCATGACATTGCTTTCGTCATGAGGACCAGCAACTACTCGTCCGGACAAGATGTTGTAGCAACAACTCGTCCGGACGAGTTCTTGCTACAACATCTCGTCCGGACGAGTTGTTGCTACAACATTTCGTCCGGACGAGTTGTTGCTACAACAACTCGTCCGGACGAGATGTACAATGGTATGTAAATATATGTTTATACTGTATGGTAATTTATGAGTGGAGGCCTATTGTAGGTTGTCATCTTAATACCAGATTAGTGTTGTGTTTAAGGCCATGGTACCACTACCGGTACTACTATGCTGGTAGGGCTAACAAGTTTCTACAGTAGGCCTACTCCAATAAAATACCCTTACCCTACCTACAGTATAAAATGTTTGCATAAAACATCTCGTCTGAACAAGTTATTGCTATAACATCTTGTCCGGACGAGTTGTTGTTACAACATCTCGTCCGGACGAATTGTTGTTACAACATCTCGTCCGGACGAGTTGTTGCTAAAACATCTCGTCCAGACGAGTTGTTCACATACAACATCTCGTCCGGACGAGTTGTTGCTAAAACATCTCGTCCAGACGAGTTGTTCACATACAACATCTCGTCCGGACGAGTTGTTGCTACAACATCTCGTCCGGACGAGTTGTTGCTACAACAACTCGTCCGGACGAGATGTACAATGGTATGTAAATATATGTTTATACTGTATGGTAATTTATGAGTGGAGGCCTATTGTAGGTTGTCATCTTAATACCAGATTAGTGTTGTGTTTAAGGCCATGGTACCACTACCGGTACTACTATGCTGGTAGGGCTAACAAGTTTCTACAGTAGGCCTACTCCAATAAAATACCCTTACCCTACCTACAGTATAAAATGTTTGTATAAAACATCTCGTCTGAACGAGTTATTGCTATAACATCTTGTCCGGACGAGTTGTTGTTACAACATCTCGTCCGGACGAGTTGTTGTTACAACATCTCGTCCGGACGAATTGTTGTTACAACATCTCGTCCGGACGAGTTGTTGCTAAAACATCTCGTCCAGACGAGTTGTTCACATACAACATCTCGTCCGGACGAGTTGTTGCTAAAACATCTCGTCCAGACGAGTTGTTCACATACAACATCTCGTCCGGACGAGTTGTTGCTAAAACATCTCGTCCAGACGAGTTGTTCACATACAACATCTCGTGCGGACGAGTTGTTCACATACAACATCTCGTCCGGACGAGTTGTTCATATACAACATCTCGTCCGGACATAAAACAAAACTAATTATTGTGGGGCGAGCCAACATCGAACTGTTATAATTATACTATGGCCTTTTTCTAAAAGGGGGTGTTTGTCGGAAGTCATAATTGTCGGAATCCAATATGTAACTAGCCATTAGTATAATTATAATTGTTCGCTAAGATGGCTTGCAGCTTTTTCTTCACGAAGGCCCCCACTCGTGTTTATTGCATCATGGTTTATAATGTAATATTATTTTCACTATGCTAGAGATATATCATTTATCCGTAGCGAGGTAATAAAGAATCGACAGCATAGTGAAAATATATTCCATTGTATTGTATCACTGTATCATTGTGGGGCCAACCACGAAGTGAGCGAAGCATTAGCATATGGGTACCATTAACGAGTTGTCTGTCGTCGTCGTCGATAATTTTTGATCGCTAATAACTCGGTTATTCCTTGATGAAATTAACCGAAACTTGGTACGTATGTAGTCCGGCAAAAGTTTAGAAAGAATCTCAAGTTTGGTGAAAAACGAAGGAACGCAACGAGTTTACAGTGGATACGAGTATCCATCTGCCATAAATCAGCAGTTACTCTCACAGTTTCAAGACTTTGTACAGTTATAAAGGTCGTTAGTCTCCGTTTAGGGAAATTATTTTAAGACAAAACAGGACGAGCGCAACAAGGCTCATGAAGGAGAAGGGTATTGTAAAACTAAAAATGTCATACTTAACTTAAATAGCCCTATAGTTAGAAGGTTTACAAATGACAGTTAAAGTGTGTAAGGGCAAACTGAAATGGATCTCTATTTTTACAACTAGTTTATCACAAATAGGAATTGGTGAGTGCCTGCGACGGATCATGGGCCGTGCCATGGCAGAGGCGACCGGGGACGACATCACCAACACGTGCGGAGCGGAGCAGTTGTCGGCTGGCACCTCTGCGGGTGCTGAGGCGGCTATCCACTCGATGGCGGCAATATTTGAGGATCGGCGCGATGATGGGTGGGGTGTTCTCCTGGTGGATGCATCAAATGCATTCAATGCACTAAACAGAACGGCAGCTCTGTGGAACGTCCGCCAACTGTGGCCCCGGTGTTCACTGTTCTTGTTCAACAGTTACCGGGGTCACAGCATCCTCATAGTCCGCGGAACAGAGGAGGTGCTGTTCAGCGAGGAAGGGGCCACGCAGGGTGACCCATTAGCAATGCCGTTCTACGCGTCGGGTGCACTCCCTCTTATTCGTCGTCTAAGAAGCACCAAGACTCGCCAGAACTGGTATGCCGACGACTCCGCGACAGCAGGAAAGCTAGAATATGTTCTTGACTGGTTCCTCCTGCTGCAGCATCACGGCCCCACACTCGGCTACTACCCAGAGCCTACGAAATGCTTCCTTGTAGTTGACGAAGCCTTTCTGGATGAGGCCAACGGGGTTTTCGCGGGTCACCCCATCAACATCGTAACGGGACACCGCTTCCTCGGGGGGTTTATTGGTGGGACGGACGACCAGAAGACGTTTGTAGGGGCGAAGGTAGCAGCGTGGGTCGCTTCTGTCGATAAACTGTCTGAGATGGCTGAGGCCCAGCCGCAGGCCGCATTCGCAGCGATGGCCTGTTCTCTGCAAAGAGAATGGGCATATCTCCAGCGCGTCACACCTAACTGTAGCCTTGAGTTTGAGGACCTGGAGCGCGCCATCGCGGAGAAGTTCCTCCCAGCCGTTTTCAATGGAGATGTGTCAGTGAAGGAACGTAGCTTGTTCGCCCTGTCCCCTCGCACTGGCGGCATGGGCCTACGCAACCCCGTCACAGAGGCCGCCATTTCCTACAGGGTGTCACAAAGAGGAACGCGAGCCCTATCACGGGCAATCCTGGGCGATGACGAATTCTCTCTGGCGGGACATCTAGAATGCCTCCAATATGCGAGGAAGGCTGGGCGGTTAGAACAGCTAGCCCGCGAGGAAGGCCAGAATAAGGAAGCGGTGGAGGAGATGCCTAAAGACCGGCGAAGGACTATCCAACGCGCTGCGGACTACCGCTCGGGTGGGTGGATCTCCTCCCTCCCGATATCGGAACACCAGCTGGATCTTTCGCCCCAGGAGTTCAGGGACGCGCTGGCCATCCGGTATGGCCGTCACTTAGCATCGGTTCCAAGCCGCTGTGACGGATGCGGGGCCGCCTTCGACATTAACCATGGGTTAAATTGTAAGAAAGGCGGCCTCGTAATACAGAGGCATAATGAGCTGCGGGACCTCGTGGGGAACATCGCGGCCCAGGCGTTCGGCTCACGCAACGTGGTGTTGGAACCCATCGTCCGGGAACAGGCGGGGATTGAGGACAAGGCGGGGCTACGGTGCGACATCGGGATTCGGGGCGCGTTTGAGAGTCAGACCCAGGCGTTGACTGATATAAAGGTAATGAACCTTGACGCCGGGTCTTACTCAAGCCGCTCCCCAATGAGTGTTCTCGAGTCCGCTGAGGATGCTAAGAAGCGGCTCTATGCCGACGCCGTTTCTGATCGTCGTGGCAACTTCTCCCCGTTTGTCGCCTCGTGCGACGGGATCGTGGCTCCACAGGCCAACAAACTGCTCCGGACCTTTGCAGAGAGGCTGCATCGCGCGTGGGGGAAACCCTACAGTGTGGTAATGGGCTGGGTCCGGACCCGAGTCCAACTCGCCATTAGCCGCGGGGCTTCCCACTGCCTCCGTGGATCCCGGGTGAATTGGCGCAGCGGACTGGGCCTGGAGGACGGCGCCGGGCTGCCCTCAATGGCCTATTACTAGGCAACCAGCAACCGCCCCTTCAAGTAATAAAACATTTTAATATGCATCAAATACTAAATACTTGATTAACAAAGTATAGTTTTTAATTGTTTTGTGTTTGTATTCGTATTTTGTGATCTCGTCTCGTGCCTAATATTTCTTTTTTCTATTACATTTATCAGCCAATAAAAAGAGGGAGAACCGTTTATCACAAACTGATAACATCGCCTTCACTCATATATATTTTAGGAAAGACGGTTTTCGTATATCTAATACAGATTAGTAAAATGTACTTTCTAATATAGGCTCTCGTGCTGCGCGAAGGCCCCACGAACGTGTATCACTAGTAGATTGGGTTAAACCGTTGGTAATGTATGCTGATGGATGATGTCTCAATTACTGATAGGTTGTGGACCGCGGAGTAGAAGCTGTTGAGAAACTCATGGACAAGACGTTCCCCGATGGAGATACGGCCTACCTTGTGGTGTCGGACCATGGGATGACAGACTGGGGGTCCCACGGTGCTGGGCATCCTCACGAGACTCTTGTTCCACTCCTGGCCTGGGGAGCAGGCGTTAATGGTCCCGCAAAGGCGAAACGGGGTGCGTTGGAGTCACATGATTGTGAGAGAAGTTCCTGGGGTCTCACTAAGGTTGGTTGACGTATATTTGTTTGTTATTATAAGAGCAAAAGTTATATATCGTATAATACGGATGTTTTGGTATACCGGTAGTAAATTAATGTTACAATTATTATCATAAATAAATGCGGCTTTTAGGTGAGAAATAGTTTGTGGAGCGGACGCCATTTAACGTATCCTAGTTAATCAAAGATTACCAAATATAAGGCTTAATTGATTATCTTATTATTACAATTGATTTATAATTGATGTATATATATACCCTACTAAAATAACTATTTATGGCCACGGAAATAAAATAGTACTTTATATCCCGTGTAAAGTCCTCTACGGTGGGGGCTATCCTACGGCCTACAAGTCTACTAATATGAAGCTATAGAATATCTCTAACCGTGGAGTCCAGTAGTATACCGCTTACCAGATCCTAGTAACGATGTATCTTACTATGAGACTCTAGTAATGAAACGGGCTCGTACAGTATCTGACAACAAATCCCAGTCCAGGATATCTAAACAAACAGATACAATACACAAACTACTACTGGCGAGGAGCAGAGCCTGATGTCTATTCTATGTACGTGAGCGGGTCTAATGCCTACGTACTAGACAAAAGGATACCTGTCCTCTAACCGGTATGGCAGATGTACAGTTACAGTAACAGACCAAACTCACGGGAAAACAATCCCCGCGCAGCGAATCCTAACTATCACTGACAGTCCTAAATACAGTAACTTGCCGCGGTGTGATTTATATGGTTTATATACGAGCTAAGTGGGTTACAGACCTAGCGTTACAATACTGATCTCCCTGTCTGAATCAGTCTAAAAAAGGTCGTGCCTAATGTAACAATACTGCTGAGCCGAAAACAACAGTTTAATAACGAAAATGAAATACTCCCTTTGCCGTAACTAAATATCAGATCCTAATTTACAAATACAGATAAATTCTGCCTAAAGTAATATAAAGTGCGCTATAACTAGTAGAACTCTAAGGGTAAATATGTTTTAGGGCGTGTGTGTGTGGGTGTGTTACAATAAAACAATTTTGGTGTATATATTTTCACTAGGTTTTAGTAATTTTCTGACCGAAACGATACCGTGCGCTAGCTACTAAAATAAACTAGTCGCGTTTTGTAGAACTTTATACTTACAAATGACGTCAAAGCTCTCTCCTTCTTATCCACAACTCAAATGGGCAACCACGGTGTTAGTAACTACACCCGTGATCGGCACAAATACCAGATTCTGGTTGTAAGATAAGAAATAGGGGTTAATCGCTACCGTACGTTAGCTGATCTGGTATACAAATTTGATTCTAGAACTTTGTTGCCGCGGTAGTTAGCAGCAAATACCTATCAGTACGTGGCAAGGCGCGGTAGGATATTAATAAAACCTCCCTAGGCCAAGCGGTGTGCCGGTAGCAGAAATACTCCTTGCCTGATCAAATAACTAACTTCAGGCAGGGGGGGGGGGGGGGGGGGGGGGGTACTAATGTATGTTCTACAAAGCGAACCGGTACCAAACAGTCAGTGCTAACAAATCACTAAATTATGGAACGTATGCTGTCCGTACCTAATATGTACTTGCGCACTGACGAACGGCAATAGTTCGCACCCGTAAGACATACAGGTAACCCAGGGATTTGCAGGACTGACAAAGGGATTCTGTCTAAATATAATTATTTGATCCTAAATTTTGCGGCGTCCAGGACGGCGTCACGCTTACCCTGATCTATAGGTCTTACGGCGGGCAAGGGCGTCGAACAAAGTCTTACCTTCATCGGAAGTCGGGCGCTGCATGGCAAGTTGAGTATTTCGTTGGGCGAAGGGGGTGCGCGGTCAAATCTAATGTGGGCGCTAGCGTGTTGTGGACATCTTTCCCTTGCGTTGCTGACGGCCTAACGGTCTAGGCTGCCATCTTCCCGATGTTTGGCTGTCCCAAAGTTGGACCAAAAGAAAACATGTTCAGGAGTTTGCAGTGTATTTACAGTTTAGCAAAGATTTATCAAACAGAATTACAAATAGTTTCAACAAGAAACCAACAAAGTATAACGAAATGATTAGTGCATCTAGAGTAGTGAGTTTGAGACAAGTGAAGTAAGTGATAACCGAAGGCAAACCAGCCCTTTATATACTAAATCTGGGACATAGAATTCACTAGAACCTTCGAGAGTATTCGATGGCCTCACATTGGAGCAATAAGATATTCCATGCCTTATGATTGGCCTAACTCATCGTTCGATACTTTGTACGCACCTCATTGGCTTACCAATTTGTACCAAATGAAAATAAATGGCCCCAAAATACAAATTTCCCGACCAAGATTCGAACTCGTAACCTATGTAATGCAACCAACGCCTTAACCATCTGACCACTACGCCACGAGAGTAACTAGGGGTTTTTATGTATACAAATATGAATAGGCATATTACATTACTGTAACTTAATCAAAGTGCGTCGGATTTTCGAAAGTTTTTACGTTATACTACAAATGCTATTCTATAGTGAAATAATTCATCACCGCTCCATGAAAACAGTAAGTAAGACTGTTTTCACCAATCGAAATACAAAACTATTTACAAACTACTTCTAAATCTACTGGTGGGGCCTAAAATATAAAATAATCACTATCTAATTATTGCATACTTAATATTGCAGGTACAGCGTAAATACAATCCATCATACATACAAAATACAAATTTACCAATTAACTTTAGTGCCTAAAATACAAAAAAGGCTTTCGGTTATCAAGATAAACAAATTAAACAAATCAGAACAAAATAAATCAAAACGAATCGAACAAATAATTGCAACTCTTTCAATAAATCTTTATATATTGTAAATATACATAATAAACTTCCACCAAATTAAATCAGTCCAAATATAAAATAAACATAAGGCGCTAAAATCTTTCAAATAAGTCTTAAAGTGTCCTCCTGACGATCTAAATAGTTCGTCCTGCTGGTCTGGATGTCTTCTCCTGAGCACTAATTGCTAACGGTAGGCTCGCAAGCCTTCCTTCTCTATCTCGCTCCTCCAAAACCAACATTCAATATAGATACCCAAATATAATATCCAAACATAAAATATCCAATGTAAATATCCAAATATAAAATATCCAATATAAAAATCCAATATAACATCCAAATAAAATATCTGAATATAAATATCCAAATCGGTAGGCTCGCAAGCCTTCCTTTCTTCTCGCTTTCCTAATCCTTGGCTGATCGGGCTCGTCCACGTCCTCTAATGCGACTGGGTGGTGGTCGAGATCGAACTGGACTCGGACTTCGGTGTCGAGTTGTAGGTGGTTCCAAAATGCTAGGAAAGGGGACGACGGGAGTCTCGCACATCCGTCGTGCGCTCAGTCCTCTAAATCCTCGTCCGATTCCAACTGTCGGCTTAACGTCGGATCGAGTTTCTACAACGCTGGGAGGAAGTTGAAAGGGTAGGACCGTTCCGTCCGTTGACACCTTGCTCTCTGACGTCGTTTGAATCCTAATGGGTTCCGGCAAAGCCTATCCTGTCCCTCCGCGTGGTTCTCTAGCGAGGGAAACTGTGCCCCGAGTCATCCGGATTTGCGACTTCGATGTCGTCCTCTCGGCGACATTTACTACTTTCTTTATCTCTTGTCCGGCCTTTTGGGCTCTGAGTATACGAAGTTGCGGATCATCCTGTGGGTGACGTGTCTTTTCAGCTAACGGCGTGGCCTTGAAGCCAGTCTCACGCAAAACGTCGGTCTCGTCTAGAATGCACGAGGTTACGCGTTTGTGATAAAATGCGCTCCTGTATGCCCAAGCTATCGAATGCCAAGCTCCTCGATTCCGCTGTTCAACTCGCAATTTGTCGAATTCTCCGGCGGTAATCTTGTTCACCACAGTTTGAAAGTTCCAAGTATTCTTGTTGTCGGGGTGTACCTGTAGAAAGTAGTCCCGCACAACTTTAAATCCGCTATCCAGTGGCAATATATCCAGCACCTCCAGAAGTTTGTCGTACTGAGGCATAGCCGAAACGTATCCTTCCTTCGACATTATGAGAGGGTTTACGGCCCAAAATCCCAAGTGGGCTCTCATAGGAAAACGGTGTCGCTGCGTTGATACATGCTCGTCTGCTAGATTCTCCCAATGGTCGAATAGCTGTCGAACGATTTTAACTGACATATGCTCATAGGGAACATCCCTAAGTTGACATTCGGACGCCCTATGGCCTTTAATATTGCAATATGTGCACTGCGCCACAAAACGCCAGCAAGTGTAGAAAGTGTGCGAACGCTGATCCCCACACCAGTTGCATACCAAGTCCGGTAGAGATATGTGTTTCGCTCCGCATTTCTTTGCGTGGTGGCCAGTTGCCCCGCATCTGCCACAAATAGTGTTGACAGGGTACCAAACTCGCTCATAGATAAGATCTCCGATGGGGCGAGCGCTACCGTCCATGTGATAATTCTCATCATCTGGGTCAGTCGGTATGTTCGTCTCCGTGGGTTGTACACAAACCATGGCATTGCTTTTCTCCAACTCGCGTATCTCAGTTCGCGTCTTCCTCGGAAGATTCTCCTCTATTTCTATGAGTTGCCGCAACGGTTCGTCTATTAGCGCCAACTCGGTCGGATCCACATCGTCGTGATGGGCGGTAGGCTCGCGAGCCTTCCAGGATCCTTCCGGGCGTTCGAATTCCGCGTGGTGTTCCCCGTCGTAGGGTACTAACGTTAACATCGACGGTCTGTCGACTAGGCTTCCCGCGTGAGTGAGATAGACGTCCCTGAAAACGCTAAGTCCCGCTCGCGTGAAAACTTCGCAGTGCGCATCGGTGTTATAAAAGGGTTGGAGAAATTGTCGGAATACATCCGTATGCGTCCTTCCTCCGTCGTAAAATGTATGTCCTTCACCGAGACATAACGGATGTCGCTTCAGAGTCCTAGACACAACATCGGCGATGAAGCAGACGTTGACCGAAGATTCTATCGCCAAGTAATATTGTAAGATTATTCGCGGAGGTGAAGTAATCGCCCAGTACTCGCAACCTTGCCACTTTAGCTGTGACTCGAACTCGTTTACATCGGGAGTGTCTCCCTCTCCATATACGTCCGTGTATTTGCTCCTCTTACTCTCCTTATAATCCCAACTGAACATTAGATATGAGATATAACCCGTCCCAGTTTTTCGCGTGTTATACTCCCTAAAGTATCCTTGCTCGATAGCCCAAAGCAACAATGGTCTAGTATCCACGTATGGTGTAGGCAATCGGTCCTCTTCTGTGGGCATCCCTGCAAAGTCGCTAATAAGGTCATCCCATACACCGGATCCGATCTTGACGATGCTTTTGTCTAACACAATGTCTCGCACGGCCTTTGGCAACATCCTAGCTTCTATGCTACAAGCCAGGTCCATGGATTTAACTATCCGTTTTATCATCGCGTGTCTTGCGTCGTTCCTTCTGGCATAGGCATCTTTCTATCGCTTCTTTGTCGGCTGAAAACATGTAACACGCCATCTGGTGCTCTAATCTGTATAGTCTTCGAAGTGAGGCTTTGCTGGTGGCTTCCTCCTTCATTATCGTAAAACATGTAACCATTCTCCTTCAGAGATCGGCTAGTCACGTCCCAATCGTCGAGTAAATCGTCGGTAGGGTTCCAAATTCTCCCAATCGACTTTTCATCATCGAAACTAATAGGTTTTCCGGTCCAATTGGTCGCGATGTCGGTATCGGTCTCGAATGTTCCGACTCCGATCCATAATCGAATCGTTCTCGTCAGATATCCTCGCAAGATACAAGGTGCGATATCCGTCCCCGCGCGATCCACTTCCTTAAAATTCGTAATATGTGGAGGCACATTGCGTACGATTTTCTGAACTATTGTTCTACGCAACTCGGCTGACTCTAACACATCACCATAGGTAACCGATGGGAGGAAATCCAGGTTCGAAATGATCTCCGGGTGTTCAACTATAGGGATCTCGTAAGTTGTCTCCTTCCGGGTCGGTATACTAATAGGAAAACTAGTTGGTCTCGCAATCGGTACTATCGTTCCAGCAAAATGGGGTTGAGGTTCTCGCGTCATCTCGACATGAGGTATCTGTAGTCTCTGCGACAAATGCTGAGCAAAGGTGATACTATCGAAGAGCTCGGGTGTCATCTCCTTAGGTTCAGTTTGATCGTGGGATATCCAATAGAATGGTAGGCTCGCGAGCCTTCCGCCGAACTCCTCGATCTCGCCTTTCTCGTACGCCTTGTACACCCTGTAGAGGCTCAAAGCTTCCCGTTTCTCTTGCGTCGACTTATTAGATTTGTCCACTACCATGCTGTAGACATCTGGTTCGACTAATTTAGGTTCGTTAATAACGATCCCACCCGCGTTCGCTCCACTCATTTTAAACGAATGATACGGATTTGTCAAAGGGTATCCGCCTTCTTGGTAACGTAGACTTTGGTGGTATGAGCATCGCGCTAATATCGGCTCGGGGTTCTCCGAGTTCAACCGTATAGGAATCGCGTTGTCTTGCTCACGCATACACGCTCCACATTTATAAAACAGTTTGTATATGGAGAACGCGTCCTTGGTCTCTGGATCCGCTCCTCGAGCGCGTCTATAAAGATGCATTCCTTCAAATTCGTCTCTGGCTGCAGGTAAGGGTTCATTTACCGTCAAGTATTGCAGCATATGATATAATCGGCGTATTTCGGTGTCTGGATCCTCGCAAATGTCGCTAGCATTGAACTCCGCGCGTAATTCCTCCGTTCTTTTGTTATATGCGTCCAATCGTTGTCGCGTAACATTCGGGTCCGCCTTGGATTTAGCGAGCTTGGCTGTACTCCTAGCCATACTCTCCACTCCAAACACACTAAAGTTTTTAGCTCCATAACGATTAAATGGCGCCTGATGCTCTTGTTCCTGCGTAAACCCTTGACGTAACTCTTTATAAATCTTCTCCGCCATCATATACGCGTATATATGGTTACATATCGTTACGTTTCTACTAGATGAAACACAAAATAGAGGTTAGATGTGAGGTGACTTAGAGTTTGTCGGCTTTTGGCTCAACTTTGCTCTAAACCCCAACCCATTTGCCTAATGACTTCGGGTTCGCGTGATTTCGCACTGGCTCCTAATCCAAAAAAATGTGCCGATAAAAAACGAATTCCGGGTAAACTAGCCGCGAGTCTAAAATACTCACCTTTTAATTTCCCAAACTACATTCCCAAAAGAAAATAATGCAGGCGAGAATTAATTCGGTCTAAATAATAGTAGACACGACTACGTAGAACAAGGCCGGTTTTCTTTTCCAAAAAAATTTTTCGGTAGGCTCGCAAGCCTTCCATCCGCTCTTGTCATCCCCAATTTTAATTTTTATCTAGTTGTATTCTAGAATTCGCATTCACTGGAGAATCATTTTTCTTAAATTTAAATCCAACTAAATGGATTTGTCTAATAATTTTTGAAAAATTGTCTCACTTGTGGGTTCCAAGTGGAATTCCATTCCTACTGTACACACAATCCCGCTCCTATGTGATACATAAGGGTACTACCCTCCATGTTCACATATAAAGACAATGGAATTCCACCGCTGTCTCTATCTACAGTGAAGAGGATTACAAATGCACATACAGTAATACAAATACTAATTTACTAAAATACGGTAGGTCTATGTGGCGGCCAACCAAGGTCCCACATCTATTTACTAATATTGGGTGGAGATTTGTAGTCTCCTGTCTCGTTTCTAGTCTCCTCAAGGAGCACGAGACGTTGTACAGGTCTGTCTACGGTACGACCGTCGATAGTCCTTACAGTAACTGTCCTCACTACACCAGATGTAGGGTGCGTGGTCAAAATGACTCCAGTCAGCCAAAACCGTCTTTTCAGATTGGCTTCAGCCAATAAAACATGGTCACCACGTCTTAAACATCGGGTATTAAGATACCAAGAGGTTCTGGTCAAAATAGAGGGCAAATAATATTTCTGCCATATTTCCCAGAATTTATTTGCAAGCAATTGAGTGGTTTTCCAAGCCTCGTTGCCGTATCCGTCGCTATCAACGGGTACCGAAATGGGCAACAATGTCGTCGGCGCCTGCATAAGCAGGTGCGCTGGTGTCAAGGCAAACTGTGCATCGTTATTGTCTGGGATCAAAGCGATCAGTCTAGTGTTCAAAATCGCTTCAATTTCTATTAACAACGTCGTCAGTTGGTCGTCTGTCAGTATGTGTTGCGTCGGTACGACTTTAGCCATAGCTGTTTTAATTGAACCAATCAGTCTTTCCCAAACGCCGCCTCTCCACGGACTGTCTGGAGTATTGAAATACCAAACAATACGGTGAGGACGTAGTTCCTCAGAAATCTGGTTTTTGTCCAACTTTCTCAAAGCTCTGGTTATCTCGTTCCGTGCACCCACAAAGTTTGTCCCTTGGTCGCAGTAAATGGATTTGACCAATCCACGTCTAGCGATAAATCGCCGTAAGGCTAGGATAAAGGCATTGGTGGTCAAATCTGTCACTCGCTCTATATGGACAGCTCTGCTGGCCATGCAAGTGAAGATCAGTCCCCAACGTTTTACCTGTACCCTTCCGCGTTTCGCGATTATGGGTCCAAAACAGTCTATCCCTGTCTCAGTGAAAGGGGGTCTAAATGCCTGTAATCTTGCTAGTGGTAGTTCACTCATTTCTTGGTGTCCTATCCTCGCGTGCACCTTCTTACAAATCATACAGTTCCGTGTTACCGAACTCAGTGCCTTACTAGGTCTAATCAGTACAAACCTGGAGCGTAAGTGTGATAGACAGTGGTGTCTACCCACATGTTTGAGTTGTACATGTGCGTCCAGTATCATAGCGCGCTGTAATTCATGGTGTTGCGGTATGATGATAGGATACCTAAAGTCAAGTGCAAAGTCAATGTTTTGGAGTCTGGACTTGTGACAAAGTAAGCCCCGGTAAATAATCGGACTCCAACTCAAAATCGGTGAAGACTTAATCTGTTTACCTTGGTTGATCGCTGTGAACTCTCGTGCGAAATATCGCAATTGATAATGTCTAATGATATCAACTTCACAATGGCCAACTTCCTTTAAGGTAAGTCTTCTAGGAAAGTCGCATTTGCCTCTGGCATATTGTCTCAAACGTTTGAGCCATGCTAACTTGCGGCACGCGTCAGTCCATGATCTAGTTAGGTTCACTATCCTGTCAACGTAAGTGTTAGTGACGTCATCAGGTAAGGTATAGTCATAGTGTGGATACTTGTCTGGACTTGGTAGGCCCACGGGCCTTCCGGTAGGTTTGTCTGAGTCCCCAAGTACGTCAATCTCTACGGTCTTACCTTTACCGTCGCTCCTAATGTGTCGACTGGCAGTAACGGTTTCAACTCTACAGTGTCAGTGTGTTCCTGTGAGCCTGTAAGCTTCCTAACCTTAGTCACACGTTTACCTGTAGGTGGTAAGTCAAGTACTTTCTTTGAGCGGAGTGTGATCGCTGTGGCCACACCTTTGTCGTCCAAAGAAGTCAAATTCGGTAAGTTTCTAAATGTCCGCTCCAATGGGTCTTCTAGTGGAGTGTCTAGTAGACAGTCTGGTGAAGCGTCCGGTGAACAGTCTGGTGAGACGTCTGGTGAGACATAGCGCGGAACTTCCAGCGAAATGTCCTGTCGTCGGTCCCAAGGTCTGTCTGGCATATCTTCTGTCAGAAAGTCTGGTCCAAAGTCTGGTGGACAGTCTGTCGAGATGTCTGGTGGAAAGTCTGGTGAGACGTCCGGTAGACATTCTGTCGAGAGTTCCATCAAACAGTCTGGCGAACAATCCGGAGAACAATCTGGTGTCGCTTCTGGTGAATAATCTGGCGAGTAATCTGGTGAACAATCCGGCGAAACGTCTGGTGAAATCTCCCGCGGAACATCCGGTGAAGGATTCGTACAAGCGTCTGGTCGAGTGTCTGGTGAGACATCTGGCGTAATGTCAGGTCTGGCGTCTAGGTCATCAGATTTCGTCCGTCCTTGTTTCCTCTTGACCTTGGTGTTGGCTTTCGCTTTGGACTTGACAACCTTGTTGATTTTTATCTCGGCACCCTCTGGTATGGTATTGGTTGTCGCGTCGAATAACGGTGGCCATTCGTCTGATGGTCGCTGTAGGAAATCGGGTCCTCTAAACCAAAAGGATTTATTGTCCGGTTTACAAAAGTCAAGCGGTTGCATCCCCCGTGACGCGATGTCAGCTGGGTTCAGCTTCCCTGGACAGTGACGCCAATCTTGTTTGAGCGACCGGTCTAATATTTCAGCCCGTCTGTTGGCTACGAGAGTCTTGAACTCAAACGCTTTGTTGTTTATGTACCAAAGTACCAACGTCGCATCCGTCCAATATGTGACCTTCAAGTTAGCCTCCAGCTCGCGTTGAACTAGACTGACAATATTGGTGGATATCGTCCCGGCTTGCAGCTCCCCACGAGGTACAGTCATATACTTCAATGGCATTGTTCTAGCTCTTGAAGTAACGAGAGACACTTCGTAGCTGTCCGATGTCACTTGTCGTCTAAGGTACAAAGTAACCCCCAATCTATCCTTGCTAGCGTCACTAAAGCTGTGAAGCTCTAAATCGTCTGGAAAGGTGGTTTGCAAAGGAAAGTATACCCTCGGTATGGTATAGTCTTGTAGGAACGTCAGTTGGGCTTCCCAGTCCCTCCATTGCTCAGCTAACTTTTCTGGGATGGGATCGTCCCATTCCAGTCCGGCTTGCCAAATGCTGCGGAGTATGATCCTAGCATGTAGGATCACTGGACTAATGAAACACAATGGGTCATACAATCGACTCATGGTCGATAAGCAAGTCCTCTTAGTGAGAGGTCTAGTCTGGTTGTTGGACCTTACACGTACCCTAAAATTGTCGGTGTTAGGGTCCCAACTAAGTCCTAATACTTTGGTCGTCGGCAGAGGTTCTAGGTCTAAGTCTAAGTCACCTCCACTGCGATCCGTCGGGTCAAATGAGTTCACCAGTTCGGGTTCGTTGGAAGCGAACTTCGTCAAGTGAAATCCGCCCTCAGCGAGACAATCCTGGAGTTGGTGTGCTACAGTTGTAGCGCGCTCCAAGGTGTCACAACTCTTGAGGCCGTCATCCACGTAGAAATCTCATTCCACTGTCCGAACTACTTCTGGGTCAAATTGGTCTCGTCTGTCCAATGCGGTCTGCTTTAAGGCGTACATGGTGCAGTTGGGGCTGTCCCTGGCTCCAAATACTCTTACCTGCATTTGGTAAGTTTCTGGCGGAAGTTCTAAGTTTCCGTCCGGATACCAAAGAAACCTCAAGCTGTCCCTGTCCCGCTCCAAAGCCTTAACCTGGTGAAACATGGCCTCTACGTCACAGGTGAAAGCCACTTTGCGTTGTCTAAAACGCATTAGGACTCCCATGAGGTAATTGTTCATATTCGGCCCGTCCATCAGTTCGCTGTTCATAGACATCCCTTGGTAAAGCGCAGCGCAGTTGTTGACTACACGCACCTTGCCAGGTTTGTCCGGGTGTCGCACAAAATGATGTGGCAGGTAATATGTCTGGTCTGTGGTTACCTCGGGATTTAACATCCTAATGGCGTATCCCTTTTGGAGATACGTCTGAAGTTGTGCATTGTATTGCATATGGGCCGTCTCGTCTCGCAACAATCGCTGCCTTATTGATTTGAGTCGCCTCAAAGCAAGCGGGTAATTGTTAACGAGTTTAGGTTGTCCATTGCGCCACCACATACCAACCTCATAGTGGCCATTCGCGGTCTGGCGAATGGTATCTCTCATAATATTTAATGACCGTTTTTCCTGTTCTGACATAGCGGTCTCGTAACTACCGGGTTCTGCTGAGTCCTGTTCCAACCATTGAATGGTCCGTTCAGTCAGCAGTCGGTCAAGCGCTGCTTGCACTGCGCCATGGTCCTCGTCCACGTCTTCGTTCGCTGCGGTGGCTAGTGTCAATGCATCTGGTAGGCTCGCAAGCCTTCCGGTGTCACTAGTCGGCGTCGAATTGTCGTGCGGCGGTTTGACAACTTCTTGATCTATCGATAGGCTTGCAAGCCTTCCAAGATCAATGACCGGTGTCGAAGCCTGGTGGGTGGGGTCAATGACCTTTGGATTTTTCGGTAGGCTCGCAAGCCTTCCAAAATCCTCGTTCATCGAGTCATCCACAGCAACAACCCTTTGGTCTTCGGTAGTCAATACAACCTGGTTTACTGCAAGTAGTTGTAAGTCAGAGGTCCGTGTGGTCGTGTCCAGATCAGTTACGTCAGTATCGGTGGCGTCTGCGTTAGCGACGCAAGTCTGTCGTAGTGCCGTCCGTACAATTGGACCACGGGAGTGTGAAGGAGAGTTATCTATCGTAGTAGTCAATAAACTACACGTACTCAAAACGTCGTCCTCCTGGTCACTTACCTCTAGTGAACGTATTGGTGCTCTAGTATACCAACCTATGGGAGTTCTACATGCGTAGGGGTTGCCCGCTGTAATAACAGATGGGCGTGTCTCCCATACCTGATGTAGGTTAAACTGGTCTGTCCCAATTAACATCGCAATGGAACGATAATTAACAGGACATTCCGGTATTCCAAGGTGTCGGAAATACTTACGATCTTCCGGTGATTGCTCTGGCACAGGGCCGAGCAAGTTACTAAAGTCCTTCGTAGCTGCAAAGGTCAAATTTCTTACCGGAAGTAATGAGCGCTCCTCCTTGCTGTGTTCCGCTTTGGAAAGAAGAGTGTCTAAGGTTAGTTTTACTCTTGTCACAGGGATCGCTCTCTTACCATGCATGCTGCTTACAGTATACTGAGCAGTCTTACCTTGACTCATGTCCGTAACCACGTCGGCTACTTGTTCGTCGACATAACTGTGTGATGACGCAGAGTCTAAGATAGCGTATATATGCTTGCTCCCTCGGGTTCCGGTAATCTTTATAGGAATCAAGCTAAACCCGTTCAATTGGTTCTGTGTGAGGAGCGTTACCGATGGTTGTTCCTCACCTGCATGCACGTAGAAAGTGTCGTCTTCCTCCTCGTCCTCGTCCGATGATCCTGACTGATCCATACAGTCCGTGTAAAACGTACGGATCTCGCGCGGCGCACGCTCTTTATATAATGCGTCGCATCTAGCCGCTTTATCTGGATGCTCTCGTCGAAAGCGTTTGGTCGGAGTATGACTGGTGGTGTGGAGTAACGCGTCATGGTTACGTCTACACTGAGGACATGTATCGTCGCTAGGGCAATCCTTCCGGACGTGTCCTGGCTTCATACATCTCCAGCAGGAATCTAATGATCGAATTTGGAGTCTTCTCTCTTCGATTCCTAACTCTTTAAAAGCGCGACATCCACGAAGTTTATGTCTGCTGTAGTTTCTGCCGTTCCGCTCGAAGTATGAGCATCCCACAAAGTCCGCCGGCAACTGTTGTCGTGGCTGCGTGGTGCTGATAGGCGTCAGAACTTTAGAAGTCTCGGTAGGGGTGGCGTAGGTAACGGCTTTCGCGTTCGTCGGAGACGGTTTAGTCCGATTCGGCGCAGAAATAGCTATCCCTTCTGCCGCGATATGGTGATCGGTGTAATTCGATCGAGTCTCGATCACGGCCTCCCGCGAAATCAGTTGATAGACGTCGGTGAGTTTTAATAGCCCGCCGGCCTCTTCACGCTGGTACTCGATGCGTCGCCATTCTTGTCGGAGTCGATGATGAAGTCGACCGATTATCCTGATGAGAACCGTCGGTGCATTAGCGTACTCGAGTTGTCCAATGGACCGTAAAGTCCCTATAGCGTTCTTGATTTCGTCCGCGAGTCGTAGAAGATCAATCGGTTTCGAAATGCTGCCTCCTCTGCAGAGGTCTTCGATAATGGATTTAGCCATGGCGACGTTACCTCCGTAAATCGAATATAAACGGTCGTACGCCAACTCAAAGGCATCGGGAACACCAATGAAGGTTTCTGCTAATCGTTTCGGCTCACCAGACAGGACTTGGAGCAAGTAATTAAACTTCTCCGTCGAGGTGAAAGCACACTTAGCGATCTGGGACTCTACGTAGTCTACCAGTGTGCGCCAGTGTTTCGCGTTGCCAGAGAACTTCGGCGGTTGCTGTGCCGGTAATCCATGTCTAGCCGCGAATTTCGCAATCTCGCTAACCAAATCCAACTGTCCGCGTCCCTGTTCGGTGGCGTCGTCCAGTTGTTCCCTTCCACGTGTTGTTCGGCGGTAAGAATTATTAACGGGATCTTCTTCTCGATGTGTCGGAATCTGTCTAGTCTCCTGTTCTCGCCTTGGTAGTCGATGTTGTCTAGGTTGTTCTAACTCCACGCTGGTTCGTGATCGATCCGATGGTTGCGTTTCGAGTCGCTCTTCTATCTGAGCTAGTCAGTCCGTTACAGGTCGCATTATTTCGGCGAGTCTGTTGGTGCTGATCGCTTCCGCTGGTTGCAACGTGGGTTTCTGCAAAGGTGTTTCTCGTGGAGGATTATCGATGTAGGGGTTTGTCGATCGTTCTTCCCGTTTGTAATCCGCTGTCTCTGCCGCTCCAGTACGGAATATTTCCCGTTCCGTCGACTCCGAGTCACTGGATGAGTCGCTGTCATTCGGATAAGGTGGCTGGCGGTTTTGCGTCCGGCGTATTACTTTTGGTCTCGTTCGCTGAGGTCTAGAATCTACGGTTCTCCGTCGTTCGGTAGGCTTGCAAGCCTTCCATGAAGTCGTAGGTCTCGTTATACGTTGTTCGATCCTGTGGGTACTACCCACATCCATCCTCCTCCGTAGTTCGGTAGGCTCGCAAGCCTTCCACGAAGTCGTAGGTTGCGTCGAACATTGTGTCAAAGGTCGAGTGAAATAGTCGGGTTTCGTAGTCGGTCTATAAATAACTGGGTTCGCACAGCACATCACAGGTTTAACTTGTAATGGTTTACTCACCTGTTTAATTGTCATAAACGCAGGTTCCTCTCTTCCTACAAGTAGACTACGACTTACTGTAGGTGGACTAGTTATGTTACCTGCTAAAATTGGCGATGAAGTCGCCCTAGGTTGTGGTATTTCCGTCACAACAAACCTGTTGCCTTGCGTGGAACGCACAGGCGTTATTTCCTTAGGTTTCGTAACAAAGACCGGTTTTATCGAAGTCGTGGGTTTGAGCATAGGAATAACTTGGGAAAACGTTTACAGTAATCCTCGACGAACTCCTCTCCTCGATCTATCGCTCCCACACTTCCTTCTTCGATTCGCTTCTGAATTCCGCGATATCGAGCTTCCATGCGATCCAGGGCAGACAAGTCGTGTCCAGCTCGCGATCTTATAGATCTATCTCTCGCGTCGAGTTCAAGGTCCGCTTGCGCGTTCGCTGCCTCGCGCGATCTACGATTCAGCTCGAACTGTAGTCGCATCTCCCTTTCGCGTCGATCCGCTACTTGTTGTTGTGCCGCTAACTCCGCTTCCTGTATAGCTAAACGAGTGTTTATTTGTCGCGCCTCCAACTTGGCGCGAGCGTCGGATGCTGCTTTCTTCTGTGCTAATTCGTCGGCTGCCGCCGCCGTGGCTGCTTCTTGCGCTAAGTCTTCCTCCAGTCTCCTCATCTCTGAGGATTCTAATTCGGCTTGCGCCTTGAGTTGCGCAATTCTCGCCTCATCCTCTCTATGTTGTTTCTCTCCCTCAATGGCGATCTGTGCCATCCTCTGTTGCGCTTATTCCTCGACGACTTGTTGTCGGCGTGCAACCTCCTGCTGTTGTCGAGTAATTACAGACGCTGTTCTACTCACGTCGCCAACGTCACTCCGTACACTAATGAACGATCTATCCAGTGGTGGAATTTGGTAGGCTCGCGAGCTTTCCGTAGTAAGAACTTCCGTCATCCCTCGCGGTTCGACTTCCGGTTCTTCGATCGGTACGCCGCTTCTACGAAGAAAATTGGTGAGCGTCTCTAACCTCCCGTCCAGTCAGTAGAGTTCTTCTTCCTCTTCGGGTTGTAACAACGCGTCCGAAACTGACTCACCTAGCAGTTGGTCGAACTGCTCCTGTTGAGCCAATCTTATTACTGACTTAAACTGAATAAGGCTTTCTCTCGCACTTACCAACTTGTCTATTATCTTTACCTGAGTAAAGTTGTCGCCACGCAACTCTGCAAGTTCGTGTAAACCTTTCAGTTTATCTAGGGAGGCATGTACCCTACTTTCTATCCTTAACTGTAAGGTGTAGAACTCGTATCTCGACATCGGGGCGGTTAACTCGCGTAAAACGCGAAAACCTTCTCCGAGGTTCCGAGTAATCTGGGCCATGTGTCCTCCTATACTCCTAATAACGTTCTCCTGGCTTCCAGTCGAACTTACCATGTCCGGTTCCCGCGATCTGGTCTGCGGGATGGTAAGGAAATCTTCGATTATGCCGTCGCCACGCGTTGCGGCTTCCGGTATTTCCGTTCGGGGTACCGGCGACGCACATGGTGTGACATCGGTGGAATCTCGGGTTCTCCTTCTCGGTTCGTCTACTGTCGATCTGTCCGGGTCGCACGAGTCATAGTCGGTAGGTGGGTATCGAGTCGAATGGGGTGTGTCACGCATGTCTTATTATATACGTCAAGTACGGGTAATAAAATGTCAAAGTATCTGAATGTTGAAATGTCAAACTTACCTTGGTATATATAGTATATATATACCCTAACCGGTACAAATAAATCAACAAAGTCAGAATGTCGAAATGTCAAAATGTCGAAATGTCGAAATGTCCAAATGTCAAACTTACCTTGATATATATATATATCATATATATACCCTAACTGGTACAAATAAATCTAACAAAGTATATAATAAAATAAGTAATAATCTAGCCTACCGGCTAAATTTGTACGAATAAATGAGATAACGGTATACGTTACCAAAATGTAGATCAACAAGTACAAATAATAGGCAAAACAGCAACGTCTAACGGGAAAATAAGTACCAACAACACTACTAATAGACAGTGAAACCCACAAATTTTGAGTACTACTGTGCTTTCTTAAGTTTGAACGACACGAGTCATAAAACTTACGTTCCTTTGATCTTCCAGTCGTGCAAATTCCCAAATACAAACCGGATGTGGGTCATTCCGTTATTCGGCGGCGCGGACGAATTTATTGTCTCCCAAACATTGCGAAAAGCGGTCTAATCCTCGAAGCGGTCCAGAAATGAGTCCTTGAGTCCTGAAAAGTCGAAGGTGAGAGTTTTACTTCTACGCTACGAAAATTCTTCCTAGGTACCGATACAACTTGGTCTTTAAACCCTATGTACCTTTTCAAGTACCAAATTGTAACACCGCACACACACGGCATAAAACAAATGCTACAAACTAACTATTAGCTAGTCAAATATTAAATACGAAAGTACTAGCTACCCTAAAAGCCTACTGAAGCAGGGGACGTTCTACAAATTACTAAATTTACTAACCTTAAATTTTAAATATCTCCTACTTTCAATAGCTAACAATATTTATCTACCGTTTGCAAATCGCAACTTGCAAACTAAATAATAAATATACCTCACTGTAAAGTGCGCACGCACTTTACAGAGCGTACATATCTAAACAATACTATACACTAATTTATATAGTATGTCTCACTGTAAAGTCCTCTACGGTGGGGGCTATCGTACGGCCTACAAGTCTACTAATATGAAGCTATAGAATATCTCTAACCGTGGAGTCCAGTAGTATACCGCTTACCAGATCCTAGTAACGATGTATCTTACTATGAGACTCTAGTAATGAAACGGGCTCGTACAGTATCTGACAACAAATCCCAGTCCAGGATATCTAAACAAACAGATACAATACACAAACTACTACTGGCGAGGAGCAGAGCCTGATGTCTATTCTATGTACGTGAGCGGGTCTAATGCCTACGTACTAGACAAAAGGATACCTGTCCTCTAACCGGTATGGCAGATGTACAGTTACAGTAACAGACCAAACTCACGGGAAAACAATCCCCGCGCAGCGAATCCTAACTATCGCTGACAGTCCTAAATACCGTAACTTGCCGCGGTGTGATTTATAAGGTTTATATACGAGCTAGGTGGGTTACAGCCCTAGCGTTACAATACTGATCTCCCTGTCTGAATCAGTCTAAAAAAGGTCGTGCCTAATGTAACAATACTGCTGAGCAGAAAACAACAGTTTAATAACGAAAATGAAATACTCCCTTTGCCGTAACTAAATATCAGATCCTAATTTACAAATACAGATAAATTCTGCCTAAAGTAATATAAAGTGCTCTATAACTAGTAGAACTCTAAGGGTAAATATGTTTTAGGGCGTGTGTGTGTGGGTGTGTTACAATAAAACAATTTTGGTGTATATATTTTCACTAGGTTTTAGTAATTTTCTGACCGAAACGATACCGTGCGCTAGCTACTAAAATAAACTAGTCGCGTTTTGTAGAACTTTATACTTACAAATGACGTCAAAGCTCTCTCCTTCTTATCCACAACTCAAATGGGCAACCACGGTGTTAGTAACTACACCCGTGATCGGCACAAATACCAGATTCTGGTTGTAAGATAAGAAATAGGGGTTAATCGCTACCGTACGTTAGCTGATCTGGTATACAAATTTGATTCTAGAACTTTGTTGCCGCGGTAGTTAGCAGCAAATACCTATCAGTACGTGGCAAGGCGCGGTAGTATATTAATAAAACCTCCCTAGGCCAAGCGGTGTGCCGGTAGCAGAAATACTCCTTGCCTGATCAAATAACTAACTTCAGGCAGGGGGGTATGTTCTACAAAGCGAACCGGTACCAAACAGTCAGTGCTAACAAATCACTAAATTATGGAACGTATGCTGTCCGTACCTAATATGTACTTGCGCACTGACGAACGGCAATAGTTTGCACCCGTAAGACATACAGGTAACCCAGGGATTTGCAGGACTGACAAAGGGATTCTGCCTAAATATAATTATTTGATCCTAAATTTTGCGGCGTCCAGGACGGCGTCACGCTTACCCTGATCTATAGGTCTTACGGCGGGCAAGGGCGTCGAACAAAGTCTTACCTTCCTCGGAAGTCGGGCGCTGCATGGCAAGTTGAGTATTTCGTTGGGCGAAGGGGGTGCGCGGTCAAATCTAATGTGGGCGCTAGCGTGTTGTGGACATCTTTCCCCTGCGTTGCTGACGGCCTAACGGTCTAGGCTGCCATCTTCCCGATGTTTGGCTGTCCCAAAGTTGGACCAAAAGAAAACATGTTCAGGAGTTTGCAGTGTATTTACAGTTTAGCAAAGATTTATCAAACAGAATTACAAATAGTTTCAACAAGAAACCAACAAAGTATAACGAAATGATTAGTGCAAGAGTGTAAGTATTGTGGAAGTACAATTGTGATAACCGAAGGCAAACCAGCCCTTTATATACTAAATCTGGGACATAGAATTCACTAGAACCTTCGAGAGTATTCGATGGCCTCACATTGGAGCAATAAGATATTCCATGACTAGAACCTTCGAGAGTATTCGATGGCCTCACATTGGAGCAATAAGATATTCCATGCCTTATGATTGGCCTAACTCATCGTTCGATACGTTGTACGCACCTCATTGGCTTACCAATTTGTACCAAATGAAAATAAATGGCCCCAAAATACAAATTTCCCGACCAAGATTCGAACTCGTAACCTATGTAATGCAACCAACGCCTTAACCATCTGACCACTACGCCACGAGAGTAACTAGGGGTTTTATGTATACAAATATGAATAGGCATATTACATTACTGTAACTTAATCAAAGTGCGTCGGATTTTCGAAAGTTTTTACGTTATACTACAAATGCTATTCTATAGTGAAATAATTCATCATCCCGCTTTCATATAGATCGATTGGGTGAAACATGACAACTAACGTATTTTCTTAGAAATGACATCGCCACTAAAGTCTTATGAGAAAACCAACGTTAGCTCCTCTTTCCCAACCGCTCTGGATTGATAGTGAGAAAAGTTATTGATGCTCCGGGCTCTGATAACCGCGATTATTTTTGAATGATGACCTGGTGTTAACAATGTGCTGCATGAATTGACCGGTATTTTACGAAGTGCTTGCCCCTTGGCATTGGCGGATGGTAGGTGTACCGTGCCCGAACAGTATAGCTGGAACGTCGTACTGCTCGGTACACCTGCTTCCCGTCAATAGTCAGTACGCGGAATATATAGTAAATTACTTTATATTTATTTATTTGTATTCTTATTCAACACTTATTCGCCGGGGTATACAAATCAAATTAATACAATATACGGAAACTTCCGCTTTAATTCTCTAAAAAAGGCAATTTTTATGAATAAAGTATATATTTACTTCAGGGCTTGGCAAGGAGTATTTTATATGATTATGGTGTAACTTTAGTAGTTTTTATGATTATGGTTAATATGGTTTTGCGAATTGTTATTCAAAATGTCCTGATATTTTTGGATCAATAGTTTGAGAAACCGACTCCTTTATTTTTATATTGTTTATTTACTTTACAGTTCCGTCGCATTGACGTCATGCAAGCGGATATCGCATCACTCATATCAACTCTCATTGGCCTATCGATCCCGGTAAACAACGTTGGAACTATCCCATTGGACTACATTAACGCAACAGAGGAATTCCTCGCCCAATCAATGCGAGCAAACGCACGTCAACTGGTTGCCCAATACCGACGGAAGATGGCGCTAAAACGCGATACCACGTGGTCCTACAGGTTCTACCGTTTCCGGGGTTACCCGACTCGGTTGTGGAGGATCGTCTACGACGCATCGACTCCGGTTTAACCCGTCGCCTCCACTCGCAAACCATCGAGGAATCCCGTCAACTCATCCAACTCTCCATCCGAGGTTTGGCCTACTTCCAGACCTACGATCGTCTCTCTCTCAGCGTCTGCGTCGTCGTCAGCTTCGCTGGTTGGATCGCTCTCGTCCTCGGCACGATAACCAAACAATCGATCGGCTACTTACCTAAATCCTCATTACAAACCGACAAATCCTTCTCCCACATTGTGTTCTCCTTGGCTGCGGCGGTGACCTCCATCGTACTATTCGCCAACGGGAGTAAGTTAACCTACTACCTCTACTACCTTCTGCCTCTGGGTTTGTGGTTCCAGGTCTCCAGGGAGGGCGTCATCGCGTCCACCGTATGGGCCTTCGTCACACAACCTCGCAACTCCTCCACGATAATCTCCTGTCTCCTCGGCGTTCAACTCCTTGTCGGCGTCTTCTTTTACCGCGAACTTCTGTGTTTCGGCGTCGTATTCGCCGCAGTTTGGCCCGCATTAACACCCCACCGCTCGGCCGGTTAACCGATTGCTTTTTAATCAGTTGGTTCGGTGTTTCAACCTGCATGTTGGTGTTTCCTCTGCTTCCTGTGGTTCAACGGGACTAGCAACTACTACCTCGTAGGTTTACGCGGGAGCGCTAGCGCTTCTCCTCAGGTTGTATCGGCGTGGTGCAGCTGCGACAGTTCACACATTTCCGCCTCATCCATTAGACTGCTTGTATCTCACATTAGTTATTCTGTGTCTCTCATTGGCTGTCGTCCTGCCGACTGCACTTAGTATTAACCGTAACCGAAGGGCTGCCCCTTGTCACTCAGTTGTTCAGTTGGCTGTTACTCCCTACTGCGTTTATTTTGCCTTTGTTCTCGGATACTCACTCTCATTGTTCGTCTTCCTCCTTGTCTTTCCTGTCCAGCTCTACCTATCATCACGCGGCTCCGAAGGCTCTTTTAGTCTCCTTGGTGGTTACATGACTTTGTGGTTGATGTTGGCACCCATCTTTGAGCACGTCGTCACCCCTCCACCGTCTATTCGCATCGATTCTCGTGGCGTCCCGGCATTCGGTTCACTCTCACCACCATCTCGACTCCCTTCGACCGCGCTCTATTCTTCGTCATTCTACTGCTCTCGGTTCTATGGCACCGGTCAACATCGCCGTGTCACACCTACGACCCCGTTCTGTATACTGTTTCGTAACCAGTGTTCAGTCCCTTCACCATGGCATCTGCTGGTCTATCAGATGTTCACACTCCTTACTCTTCGTTCACTCTATTTTTCCACGCCATTTACGCGTCTCTGTCCATTGCTCGCTCCTCATTGGTTTCTTAGTACTTGTTCTTCGTGACGTCATGGCTATTAATTTTATTTCTTATGGGTCCGTGATTATGGTTCTTGGT